>CM038681.1:84982140-85104031 GCA_021605205.1 Aegilops longissima
ACTTCTCCCCGGCGAATTCCCGTAACTCTCCGGTACTCGAAAAATACCGAATCATTCGAACCTTTCCGAACTCCGAATATAGTCGCCCAATATATCGATCTTTACGCCTCGACCATTTCGAGACTCCTCGTCATGTCCCCGATCTCATCCGGGACTCGAACTCCTTCGTACATTAAAACTCATAAACTCATAATATAACATCATCGAAACCTTGTTGCGTGCGGACCCTACGGGTTCGAGAACAATGTAGACATGACCTAGAACTATTCTCGGTCAATAACCAATAGCGGAACCTGGATGCCCATATTGGCTCCTACATATTCTACGAAGATCTTTATCGGTCAAACCGCATAACAACATACGTTGTTCCTTTTGTCATCGGTATGTTACTTGCCCGAGATTCGATCGTCGGTATCCAATACCTAGTTCAATCTCGTTACGGCAAGTCTCTTTACTGTTCCGTAATACATCATCTCGCAACTAACTTATTAGTTGCAATGCTTGCAAGGCTTATATGATGTGTATTACCGAGAAGGCCCAGAGATACCTCTCCGACAATCGGAGTGACAAAACCTAATCTCAAATACGCCAACCCAACATGTACCTTTGGAGACACCTGTAGTACTCCTTTATAATCACCCGATTCGTTGTGACGTTTGATAGTACCCAAAGTGTTCCTCCGGTAAACGGGAGTTGCATAATCTCATAGTTACAGGAACATGTATAAGTCATGAAGAAAGCAATAGCAACATAATAAACGATCAAGTGCTAGGCTAACGGAATGGGTCATGTCAATCAGATCATTCTCCTAATGATGTGATCCCGTTAATCAAATGACAACTCATGTCTATGGTTAGGAAACATAACCATCTTTGATTAACGAGCTAGTTTAAGTAGAGGCATACTAGTGACACTCTGTTTGTCTATGTATTCACACATGTATTATGTTTCCGGTTAATACAATTCTAGCATGAATAATAAACATTTATCATGATATAAGGAAATAAATAATAACTTTATTATTGCCTCTAGGGCATATTTCCTTCATAAAGGGCCATATCAGTGGACTGAACTGCAGAATGCCAGAATAAGAGGGGGATAGCTAATCATGTCGAAGACTACGCTTCTGACAGCCTCCGTCTTGCAACATGTAGAAGAGAGTAGACTGAAGTCCTCCAAGTAGCATCGCATAGCATAATCCTACCCGGCGATCCCCTCCTCAATGCCCTGTTAGAGAGCGACCACCGGGTTGTATCTGGCACTTGGAAGGGTGTGTTTTGTTAATTATCCAGTTCTAGTTGTCATAAGGTCAAGGTACAACTCCAGGTCGTCCTGTTACCTGTAGCGACCTGACCCAAAATCGGTCAAATCTCTGTGTCTGTATGTATTACAACCTTTTTTCATCACCGTAGCCACATGTATATTTATTTCTCACAAAGCCCTCACAATTCACCGCCATCTGCATGCCTGAGACCCATACACCCTCTTTAATGATTTTCTAGGTGGCTTCTTCCTCGGTGTGGTGACTCCACAGCACCTTGCAAAACTTGATGACCTTGCTTTGCGGGTGACTCGCTTGCGATCTCGAGAATACGGACGGGTTTCTCCTTGTAAGTTAGATCACCGCAAGCTGTATGGCCTCTAGGGCACCGTGTGTTCTTAACGGAACATCGGCCATGTCGGCATGGCACTTCTTGGTGAGAAACGTGGAAGACATCATGAACTCCGGACAATCCTTCCGCAATTCCAACTTGTATGCAACTTCTCCACGACGTTCGAGGATTTTGTAGGGGCCAATGAATCGGGGTGCTAACTTTCCCTTGACTCCAAACCTCTTGATTCCACGAAGTGGTGTTACACGAAGATATGCTCGGTCTCCCACTTCGTAAGTCACTTCCTTGCGCTTACTATCGGCATAACTCTTCTGTCTCGACTGTGCTATCTTGAGCCGGTCTCGAATTAGCTTGACTTTCTCTTCGGAATCCTTGATAAGGTCGGAACGAAAAGTGATCGATCTCCAACACTATCCCACACAATGGTGTTCGCACCTCCTTCCGTATAGAGCTTCGAAAGGGGCCATCTTCAAACTGGATTGATAACTGTTGTTGTATGAGAACTCTGCGTACGGCAAATTATCATCCCAGCTAGACCCATAGTCTAGCACACAAGCTCTCAACATGTCTTCCAGAACCTGATTGACTCTCTCGGTCTGTCCATCTGTCTGCGGATGAAAAGCTGTACTGAATTCCAGCCTTGTACCCAAAGTTTCATGCAACTGCTTCCAAAACTTTGAGGTAAACTGCGTTCCTCTATCTGACACGATTTTCCTCGGAACTCCATGCAGACATACGATCCTGGTCATGTATATCTTGGCCAACTTGGCACTGGTATAGGTAGTCTTCACGGGTATGAAGTGAGCTACCTTGGTCAAACGATCAACTACTACCCAGATAGAATCATAACCTGAACGGGTCCTGGGGTTAACTAAAATGAACCGGGCCTAAAATAAAAACCTAAACTAAAAATAAGCCGAGTGGAACCGGCCGGTTTTCTAACTAAAACCTAACCCTTCGGGGTTCTAATCCTAGCCCTAGATCTAGGATCGGACGGGGGGTGCTTTCGGTGACTTACCGGACTCCGGCGACAATGGCGGCGGCGCGAGAGGCGTGGGCGCCCCAAGGTCAGCGAGCTCCGGCGACTCGTCGGGAGATGCGACGAGGTCGGGAGGGGTTGGTGGTGTTGGGGGGTCGGGGTGGACCAGGGGTCGACGGCGGCAACAATGGCGTGGGAGGCTCGGGTCTCCGCGACGCCGAGCGGGAGGGAGAGGGTCTGCGGGTCTCGGGGGCATGGGTGCGGGGGCTCGCCTTTATAGCCCTGGGGTCGGGCTCGCTCGGAAGGGCATCAGGCGGTCGGGGATCCCGGATCCTTGGGATCCGGTCGATCTCCCATGAGCTCGATGGCGTGGGCGGGGAAGAAGAGGGGCGGGTCCCAGGTCACGAGAGGAGAGAGAGGCGAGGGGTCGGGTGGCCGAGGCCTAGCCTTTTTGGGGCTGAGGCGAGGGGTGCGGCGCTGGGCTGGCTGGCTGGTGCTGGGCTGCCAGTTAGGCGGCTCGGCTGGGCTGGCGCTGGGCATGGAGGAGGGTGGCGCTGGCTGGGCCTGGGTGGCTGGTGGCGCCCGGGGTTTTTTATTTTTAAATAAAACAAAAACAAAAATAAAACCAAATCTATAAATAATTTATATAGGGTATATATATACCAAAATGATTAGGGGAATATTCCCTTTCATTTGAACATTTTTCCAAAGGCAAAATCCAAACTTCATAAAAATCTATTTTTTTCAAATTCAAATAAATTTCAGGTTTTGAATCCAAATCTTTTGGCATTGTTTCCTCTGATATTTTTGGAGTGTCATGTTGGCTCCTCTCATACTTTTGATCAAGTATTTATCAGGGTTAGTTTTTGAATTGTTTCCCACATGCCAAAGTTTGAAATTCAAATTCAAAACTCAAATTGCTCTGAAACTTCAACTGGCATTCAAATTCAAACAGGATGCATAGGATGCTTAGCTATAATTGTAAAACATTCCAAATAGGAAATTTGGGATGTTACATTACCGAAGATCACGACTATTCGAATAGATTAACTTCCTGCAGGGGTGCACCACATAACCCAACACGCTTGATCCCATTTGGCCGGACACACTTTCTGGGTCATGCCCGCCGCGGAAGATCAACACGCCGCAGCCCCACCTAGGCATAACAGAGGTCAGCACGCGGTCTAAACCTAAAGCGCCACGAAGTGGGCCCATCGCCTTAGCACACCCGCACGCTATGCGACGCTGGCCGGAAGCGTAACTAGCCCCTTAATACAAGAGCAGGCTTACGCCCAATCCGGTAGCAGCAGCTCGCCACGACATCACAAAATGCTTGGTGATACCACGACGCCGAAAGTGCCCATAATCGCTCCTGCCAGCGTAGTTGGTTAGTGCGTATAGGCCAAGAGCAGACTTAGATCAAATACCAAGATCTCGTTAAGCGTGTTAAGTATCCGCGAGCGCCGAACAAGGCCAGGCCCACCTCTCTCCTAGGTGGTCTCAACCTGCCCTGCCGCTCATACAAGTAATAGTCGGGGCCGTGGGAACCCAGGCCCACCTCTACCGGGATGGAGCCACCGTCCTTTCAGCCCCATCTCGAACAAAGATCACGAGGTAATGTAATAGTGTAAAGTATATAGTATATGCCCGTGATCACCTCCAAGTGATCACATCCTAGTAGTATAGCATGGCAGACGGACAAGAGTGTAGGGCCATTGATGGAACACTAGCATCCTATACTAAGCAAGATAGGATAGCGGTAAGGGTAACAAGCAGAGCAACAATGACAAAGTTATGCATCGTAATAGGATTAACCGAAAGCAGTAACATGCTACACTACTCTAATGCAAGCAGTATAGAGAAGAATAGGCGATATCTGGTGATCAAAGGGGGGGCTTGCCTGGTTGATCTGGCAAGTAGGAGGGGTCGTCAACTCCGTAGTCAAATGGGGCGGCAGCAGCGTCGGTCTCGTAGTCTACCGGAGAGAAGAGGGGGAAGAAACAATGAATACAATGCAAACAGATGCATAATGATGCATGACAAGCAATGTGTGATGCTAGGCGTGCCCTAACGCGGTATGAGGTGATACCGGTGAAGGGGGGAAACATCCGGGAAAGTATTCTCGGTGTTTCGCGTTTTCGGACAGATGAACCGGAGGGGGAAATTTGCGCGTTCGATATGTTAGGGATGTGTGGCGGACGAACGGGCTGCGTATCCGGATTCGTCTCGTCGTTCTGATCTTTCATCTGAGCTATGGTTTATTTTATATTAATTTTGAAAGATTTAAATTATTTTTAGGATTTATTTAACTATTTAATTCTAACATTATCCAGAATAGTGCTTGCTGACATCATCTTGACGCCGTGATCAACAGAGAGGTGTTGATTGGTCAACCGACGATGTGGGTCCTGTTCGTCATCGATTGTTTAGTCTAATTAGGGTTTAACTAACTTAATTACTGTTTATTTAAACTAACTAGTTAATTAGACTAATTAAACAGGGTTAATTAACTTAATTAATTCACTAACTAATTAATTATTAATTTTATTAATATTATTTTTAATTCTTTTAATACTAGTTTTTTTAACACGTTCTATGGGCGGGGCCCATATGTCATAGGCCCCAGGGGGCCATAGCGGTTTTGGGTGCGGGTGCGGGCACGCGCCATCGAGCGATCCTCAGTGAGCGAGCGACGGCAATGTGAGCGTCTTGGTCTGCAGAGCCCGAGGCCACTAGGGGCGCCGGCAGCAGAGGGCACAGGTGAGGCCGGCCACGGAGGCGACAGTGAGTGTGAGGCCACGGCGGGGCGGCGCCAGGGCGCGGCAGCAGAGGCGAGGACGCGGGGAGCAAGGGAGAGGGCGAGGCAGAGAGGCCTCAGCGGGGCGAGGCGCCGACGCGCCAGCACAAGGCATGGCGCTGCTGGCCGTGAGTGCGTGTGCGAGACAGAAGGAGGAGAGGAGGAGGCGGAGGCTCACAGCGGGATGCAGGGATCGGGGCAGTGGGGCGCGGGGAGGAGACGGAGAAGACAGCGATGTGGTGACGAGGTGCAGGCCGGGCGAGGAGGAGGAGGCAGGCAGGGCGAGGACGTCTGGCGAGGTCGAGCGGCGGCGTCTTGTGTCGATCTGGGCGGCGGGGTCGTTGAGGCCGTTTGGGGAGGAGGTCGAGGACGGCCGGGCGATGGGGAGACGAGCAGTTGCGGCGAGGGACGGCACCGGCGTCGGTGTTGAGCGGCGGGGGCCGAGGCGGCGAGGGGCGCCGGGTTCGTTCCCCATCCCGATCCAGATCGGGATCGAGAGGTGGGGGAAGCAGGCGAGGGGGAGACGGGGAAGCGAGGTCCGGCGAGGTGGTCCTCTAGGTGGCGTCGACGAGGTGGCTGCGACGGTGCGGCGATGGGGTCGGGGTCGCTCGATCCTGATCCAGTCGGGAGAGAGGGAGGAGTGAGTGGGGGTCGTGGGGAACGATGGGGGGAGTGGGGGTGACGCTAGGGTTGATCGCCTGAGGTGTCAGAGGCACCAGCTGGGCCGGCCTGGTTGGTTCGATATTTCTTTGGGCCATGGTCCAGCGGGGGGGTGTCTCTTCTATTTCTTTTTTTTTTGTTCTTTGTTAGTTTTGTTTTCTGTTTTTTATACTTCCTTTTCTTTCTTTTTTGTAGTTTCATTTATTTTTAGTTTTATAAAAATTACCACTAGTGCCTAAATTTGTATTTATCAATAAACTACTGTGAGATTAATTATTAACCCATAATAAAATAGTTTTAGCAATTTATAAATTCAATAGGCATTTGTTTAATTGTTTTCACTACTGTTTTAATTGTTTTAGAGCCTTTAAACATTTTATCAAGGTTTGGTTTCTCCATCGTATTTACACTTGATTTATCTGACCCACCTTGAACATTTTGGTTTCATTGTTTGAAAACTTTTGTTGTTTGCCTATATTTTAAATTTGAATTTGAATCGTTTTGAACTAACGTGATTTTATCAACAGCAACCGAGGTGACGTGGCATCATTAGCAAAGGTTTACTGTAGCTTAATTATCCGGGCGTCACAATTCTCCTCCAAGAAATCTCGTCCCGAGATTTAAGAGGCGGTGTAAGGGGGAAATTTGTGGTAGTGAAACTCTAACGGTTTTTCTCGGTCTTGGTTGCTTTTCTCGAAAAGGTCGATCCATTATATTGATGTCTTCATTTTTCTACTTCGAGTCATCAAGATGAAGTCGGCATGCTTTCTTCGGGGGTTCCATCGTACTTACGAAAGAATAAGTGGGGTATTCCGGGAGAACAAGCCTCTACAAGGTTGACTATCTGGTCGATAACATCGGGGAAGGTGGCAGAACGTAACTCTCGAATTGAAACTTAAGAAAATATCGAGAGCAAAGTAATGAGGTTTCATGCGAAGTTTCGAGCGAGCAGGTAACCGTTCGATGCCCGAAACAGGGCGTGAAAGGGGCTCAAAGCAATCAGGAATAAGTATTGTGTCCGGTAACAGATTTGATGATCCCTCGGAAGATGGCTCGTGAATTACATACGAGGCCACACGTGAGGAACAACCTTGGGAACAGGGGGGTGCAGGAGAGTCAGGTTTCGATCCTGTGGAATTGTGGGTTATGGGCCCACCATGTGGTTCAAAAGTAGGAAGGACGCCGACATATTGCACGGTCATGGTAGCAAGGCATGGCAGAGGATAGCCTGTCAGTTATGTTGGCAACAACATTGGTACCAAGGGCGAGGGACGAAGAGAACCATTTTCATGCTCGTTGAACGAGGCGGACCAATAGGCAAAGTTCTCATCCATCGGGGGTTACCAGGATGTCGTCAGCAATAGTAACAGGGTCACACTGACAGAGTTGTAAATCGAGGTGTTTACCTAAGCAAGAGAATATTACTGCTTAGATCATATAGATCTACACGAAATGTTAACCCAACAAATGGAAAGAAAAATATGATTATCAGATTAAACAGAACAATGGAAAGGAAAATGTGTTTAAACACATATTTCAAAGGTATAACCTTCGGAAGGACGACCAGAGCATGATATCCATGATAGGATATAATGTAGAAAACTCTTTAGGTAGGGGAGAGAAATTTCATGACATTACCCATACAGCGGTGTTTGGACTATTGAGCAGGAAACATTTAGCATTGGGCTTCAAATATTCTTCTTGAAAATCGGAGTACCATAGACATGCTTCGAGATAGCATTGACATGGTCATCAGGTGAAGATCAGACTTTGGAAACATAAAGGATCCATCAGGATAAACTTATTAAACAAGGCATTCAATTTCCTCACGGAAAAATGGTTAACCTTGTTAAAAAGGGAACTATAACAATAGGTCCTCCGACCAGGTGTGCTAGGCATGACGTCATCTTACCAGGTCATATAAAGACCAATGTTATAACTCTTGGAAAATGTTCCAACCATCATATCTGACCGAGTTTCAGATCTGATTGGTGTCAGGATACCACAGACTCGGGATGCCTGAGATAAAAAGGTATGACACGAATTGACGAGAAGACCTTGTAAGATTCTCGGGAAATGATCTATGGAAGTGAGTTCCGTAACAAGAATTCATCAGTAAACTGAGGAGAGGATGAGGAGGTGGCTGATGAACTCAGCGACAAATATTTGGGATTTCCAAAAGATGGATTTCCACAATTATGTGAACAGAGAGACAACATTTGTCAGATCAAATAATATAGTGAGGTATGCTTGAGGAAAACATACACAATTAAACATTGGTTGAAAGGTGCACCCGAAATATGGGTTGGGTTGCACGACCAATGTTAGAATGGGGATACAATTATCGAAAGACTTAGAATTAAACTATCGCCCATTCACTTCAAAGCAATAGGGTTGCCAGAAGTTTTGAATTCACACGACATAGCTCAATTGTCGGTATTCTGGTTAAAAACAATACGGGGACTAAGGAATGAACGGAGATGGCGAGAAGTATTATTATATCAAGAATTCTTAAGAGGTGGTGAAATTCTCACCACATTCTTGACAAAAGAGATGGTAATACTTCCAAGGTAAAGAAGAACAAATGCTGGATAGTAGGGATCTCAAGGTATAACTTAAAACACGAACAAGTTTGTGTTGGTGGGAAGGCAATAAAGTGGTCGATGATAACACGGATCATCAAGGGCAAGGATGGTATTTCTCATCATGAACTCAATTGATATCCGGAAGAGCTCATAAGGTTGATGATGATCACGACACATTTGTCGAGAGATTTCAATAAGATGTAATCAATCGGTGGCGACATCAAGTCAAAGGAATGAGGTAGCGGAAGGTTATTGGAACCATGGGTAGGACACAAACTTGAAATCAAGATTGTTGTTCAAGGCGAACCGATAGGGCGAGGAAGATCGGCGTAAGCTTAGCTCATCGTCGAAAATTTTGTGCTCGGGAAGAAGGACCAGGTAGCACAGTTAGAAGTTTGCACGATAACGATATAGCCGATAAGGCTAGGAATGACTTGAAGGATTATTAAACTCGTAAGAAACAAGAATTACTTAGAGTTATTGAATCAGAGTGCGGAATCGATTCACTTATCGGTGTTCTCGAGTGACTAATAACTCGTAACACCGGGGAATCCGAGATCGGTGAGAAGCAATACTAGATGAAGACTCGCGAGGAAGCAATATAGTTCTCGAGATACGGAGGTTAATACTCGAGGAAGATCAAAATAGAGGTTGGGCAAGCGTATTGATCTGCAAAAGGCAAGTACTTTAACTTGACCGATAAATGGAATCAAAGAGAAAATGTGGTCGGGACCACGACTGCAAATGATCAATACATAGATACCAGCTGATTTCATATCAAGGAAATAGTTATTATTAAAAGAAGCTTCTATGATAGGATCTACATCGTGTCCATGGGTATGAACACAAAGTTCAAGGTCGACTCCCACTTCTTTAATGCATAACCTTTCATTCACTTCTCACCTTCAACGAATTTGTATGTTGAAATTTTATCTGACATAACACTAGTGGAGTATGACCCGTAGTAGTTTCCGGGGTCACACAGTTTAGAGAAGGCATATGTCCAACCCATCGGGGCCTCTTAGGAACATATACAACAAACTTCAGGGGTAAATAACACAAGCTCGATAGCAGAGTATGGTTGACAAAGCAGAGGATACAATTTACCAAAGGCGGTATATATCCTACGAAAGGCTCAAGGTTATTGAATATGAAGGACATTGTCGGATAAAATCCAACAAGGATCTGGGGTGAGTATCGGCACACAACCAGAGGAAGAAGCAAGGCAAAGACATAGGATTATGGAAACAACTGAATAACTTAGAGCGCAATTGCTAAGGAATTATGATTTACAAAGCGAAGGATCAGAAGCAGACGCTCTGATCAAGGATGGATAAGTTCAATACTTAGGGGCACAATCGACGACAATTTAATTGGCGAGAACCAGCTCATGATTAAAACGACGTCTGAGTCGGAAGGATGAATTCTAGGATCTGTTTGAGGATTGCGAGCATTCGCAACAAATTGAATCAACGGACTCCCAATGTCAATGACAATGGATGTCAACAAGATTACTAGACTTATGGGATTAACCATAATGCAAGCAAGCAAGAATTTCAAGAGCCAAAGGCTCCAGAGGATTTTCGGAAGGTCGAATAGTATTTTGAAGACTTTTGTGAAACACATGAACAACTGAGGATGAGTGGATACTCGACAAGTGCGAGGATTTATTTGAAGGGGTATTCATGTGGCAAAGAACTGCTAGGCAGTAGGTACAAAGTATTCTCGGAACAATAGAGAAAACTTCGGGGTATCTTGTAATAACAAGATCAATGGGGGATGTTCGTATGAATGGCAAGTGTACGTGGTTATCCATAGGGTTTATCGATGGAAGGGAATTGCAAAAGCGATGGCACAAAGTCTCGGGAGAACATCGGAGAGTATTGTCAGAATCTTCTGTTGAAGCAGTCGATCATCTGTAATGAAGGGGCTCTCCGGTAGGAAGTGGTAACGAGAACCTAGAGTTAGAATTTAGCAAAATTCATTTAACCCGAATAGAAGAGAGATCAGAGTCCCAGAGTAAAGATCGAGGAGTAAAAGATCCTAATACCACCCAATGGCGACATGGGCCCGTAAGGCACACAGCCATGTTAGTAAAAGTTTTGCAATGACTAGACTCGACTTCGGCCAAGGAGTATGGAAGGGGGATTCCTACAGGCAGTCGGCTCTGATACCAACTTGTGACGCCCCCGATTCAATCATACACAAATCATGCACGCAAACGTGTACGATCAAGATCAGGGGCTCACGGGAAGATATCACAACACAACTCTAAAACATAAATAAGTCATACAAGCATCATAATACAAGCCAGGGGCCTCGAGGGCTCGAATACAAGTGCTCGATCATAGACGAGTCAGCGGAAGCAACAATATCTGAGTACGGACATAAGTTAAACAAGTTTGCCTTAAGAAGGCTAGCACAAACCGGGATCTGATCGAAGAAGCGCAGGCCTCCCGCTTGGGATCCTCCTAACTACTCACAGTCGCCGTCACCGGCTGCACGTAGTAGTAGGCACCTCCGGTGTAGTAGGAGTCGCCGTCGAAGGTGGTGTCGCTCCTGGCTCCATCGCCCAGTCGCAGCAACGGGTAAAGAAAGGGGAAAAGGGGAACAAGGCAACCGTGAGTACTCATCCAAAGTACTGCAAGCAAGGAGCTACACTACATATGCATGGATATATGTGTAAAGGGCCATATCGATGGACTGAGCTGCAGAATGCCGTAATAAGAGGGGATAGCTAATCATGTCGAAGACTACGCTTCCGACAGTCTCCGTCTTGCAACATGTAGAAGAGAGTAGACTGAAGTCCTCCAAGTAGCATCGCATAGCATAATCCTACCCGGCGATCCCCTCCTCAATGCCCTGTTAGAGAGCGACCATCGGGTTGTATCTCGCACTTGGAAGGGTGTGTTTTAATAAGTATCCAGTTCTAGTTGTCATAAGGTCAAGGTACAACTCCAAGTCGTCACATTATCAAGATCACGGCTATTCAATAGATTAACTTCCTGCAGGGTGCACCACATAACCCAACACGCTTGATCCCATTTGGCGGACACACTTTCTGGGTCATGCCCGCCGCGGAAGATCAACATGTCGCAGCCCCACCTAGGCATAACAGAGGTCAAGACGCCGGGTCTAAACCTAAGCGCGCACAGGGTGCAGGCCCATCGCCCTTAGCACACATGCACGTTATGCACTGTGGTCGGAAGAAAAACTAGCCCCCTTAATACAAGAGCAGGCTTACGTTCCAATCCGGCGCGCGCCGCTCAGTCGCTGACGTCACGAAATGCTTCGGCTGATACCACGACGTTGAGTGCCCATAACTGTTCCCGCGTAGTTGGTTAGTGCGTATAGGCCAGTAGCCAGACTTAGATCAAATACCAAGATCTCGTTAAGCGTGTTAAGTATTCGCGAACGCCGAACAAGGTCAAGCCCACCTCTCTCCTAGGTGGTCTCAACCTGCCCTGTCGCTCCGCCACAAGTAATAGTCGGGGGCCGTCGGGAACCCAGGCCCACCTCTACCGGGATGGAGCCACCTGTCCTTTCAGCCCCGATCTCCGAACAGTATCACAGGTAATGTAATAGTGTAAAGTATATAGTATATGCCCGTGATCACCTCCCAAGTGATCACAGCCCAAAGAGTATAGCATGGCGGGCGGACAAGAGTGTAGGGCCACCGATGGAACACTAGCATCCTATACTAAGCGGTAGGATAGCGGTAAGGGTAACAAGCAGTAGCAACAATGACAGGCTATGCATCGTAATAGGATTAACGAAAGCGGTAACATGCTACACTACTCTAATGCAAGCAGTATAGAGAAGAATAGGCGATATCTGGTGATCAAAGGGGGCTTGCCGGTTGCTCGGCAAGTAGGAGGGTCGTCAACTCCGTAGTCGAACGGGCGGCAGGCGTGTCGGTCTCAGATTCACCGAGAGAAGAGGGGGAAGAAACAATGAATATAATGCAAACAGATGCATAATGATGCATGACAAGCAATGTGTGATGCTAGGCGTGCCCTAACGCGGTATGAGGTGATACCGGTGAAGGGGGGAAACATCCGGGAAAGTATTCCCAGTGTTTCGCGTTTTCGGACAAATGAACCGGAGGGGGAAAGTTGCGTGTTCGATATGTTAGGGATGTGTGGCGGACGAACGGGTTGCGTATCCGGATTCGTCTCGTCGTTCTGAGCAACTTTCATGTAGAAAGTATTTTCATCTGAGCTACGATTTATTTTATATTAATTTTAAAAGATTTAAATCATTTTAGGATTTATTTAACTATTTAATTCTAACATTATCCGAATAGTGCTTGTCGACATCATCATGACGTCGGCATGGCGTCGGCGATCAACAGAGGTGTTGGTGGTCAACCGACGATGTGGGTCCCGTTCATCATCGATGTTTAGTCTAATTAAGGTTTAACTAACTTAATTACTGTTTATTTAAACTAACTAGTTAATTAGACTAATTAAACAGGGTTAATTAACTTAATTAATTCACTAATTAATTAATTATTAATTTCATTAATATTATTTTTAATTCTTCTAATTCTAGTTTTTTTAACACGTTTTGTGGGCGGGGCCCATATGTCATAGGCCCCAGGGGGCCATAGAGGTTTTGGGCGCGGGTGCGGGCACGCGCCCATCAGGGCGATCCCGGGTGAGTGGGCGGCAGTAATGTGAGCGTCTTGGTGCTTGAGCCGAGGCCACTGTGGGGCGCCATGACAAAGAGGCACTGGCGAGGCCGGCCGCCGGAGGCGACAGCAGTGAGGCCACGGCGAGGTGGCGCTAGAAGGCGGCAGCAGAGGCGAGGACGCTGGGAGCAAGGGAGAGGCGAGGCGAGAGGCCTCGGCTGGGCGAGGGGCTGGCGCGGCCAGCCATGGCGATCTGTGGCCGTGAAGTGCGGCGCGAGATGAAGGAGGAGAGGAGGAGGCGGAGGCTCACAATGGGATGCGAGGATCGGGCGGTGGGGCGCGGGAGAGACAGAGAAGACAGCGATGTGGTGACGAGGTGTGCCGGCGAGGAGGAGGAGGCAGCCGGGCGAGGACGTCTGGCGAGGTCCGCGGCGGCGTCTTGTGGTCGATCTGGGCGGCGGGTCGTTGAGGCCGTTCGGGAGGAGGTCGAGGACGGCCGGGCGACGGGAGACGAAAGCGATTCTGGCGAGGGACGGCACCGGCGTCGGTGTTGAGCGGCGGGGGCCGAGGCGGCGAGGGGCGCCGGGTTCGTTCCCCATCCCGATCTAGATCGGGATCGAGAGGTGTGGGAAGCAGACGAGGGGGAGACGGGGAAGCGAGGTCCGGCGAGGTGGTCCTCTAGGTGGCGTCGACGAGGTGGCTGCGACGGTGCGGCGATGGGGTCGGGTCGCTCGATCCCGATCGATCGGGAGAGAGGGAGGAGTGAGTGGGGGTCGTGGGGAACGATGGGGAGTGGGGGTGGCTTAGGGTTTGGTCGCCCAGAAGTCTTGTCAGAGGCACCACTGGGCCGACCTGGTTGGTTCGATGGCTCTTTGGGCCATGGTCCGTGAAGTGTCTCTTCTATTTCTTTTTTTTTGTTCTTTGTTAGTTTTGTTTTCTGTTTTTTATACTTTCTTTTTTTGTAGTTTCATTTATTTTAGTTTTATAAAATTACCACTAGTGCCTAAATTTGTATTTATCAATAAACTCTTGTGAGATTAATTATTAACCCATAATAAAATAGTTTTAGCATTTTATAAATTCAATAGGCATTTGTTTAATTGTTTTCACTATTGTTTTAATTATTTTAGAGCCTTTAAACATTTTATCAAGGTTTGGTTTCTCCATCGTATTTACACTTGATTTATCTGACCCACCTTGAACATTTTGGTTTCATTGTTTGAAAACTTTTGTTGTTTGCCTATATTTTAAATTTGAATTTGAATCGTTTTGAACTAACGTGATTTTATCAACAACAACCGAGGTGACGTGGCATCATTAGCAAATGTTTACTGTAGCTTAATTATCCGGGCGTCACATTGGTCACGAGATCATGCATTACGGTACGAGTAAAGTGACTTGCCGGTAACGAGATTGAGCGAGGTATTGGGATACCGACGATCGAATCTCGGGCAAGTAACGTACCGATTGACAAAGGGAATTGTACACGGGATTACTTGAATCCTCAACATCGTGGTTCATTCGATGAGATCATCGTGGAACATGTGGGAGCCAACATGGGTATCCAGATCCCGCTGTTGGTTATTGGCCGGAGAGTCGTCTCGGTCATGTTCGCATGTCTCCGAACCCGTAGGGTCTACACTTAAGGTTCGGTGGACGCTAGGGTTGTAGAGATACTAGTATGAGGTAACCCGAAAGTTGTTCGGAGTCCCGGATAAGATCCCGGACGTGACGAGGAGTTCCGGAATGGTCCAGAGGTGAAGAATTATATATAGGAAGTCCGTTTTCGGCCATCGGAAAAATTTCGGGGGTCACCGGTATTGTACCGGGACCACCGGAAGGGTCCCGGGGGTCCACCGGGTGGGGCCACCTATCCCGGATGGCCCCATGGGCTGAAGTGGGGAAGGAACCAGCATTTGGTGGGTGGTGCGCGCCTTGGGCCTCCCTGCGCCTAGGGTTGGAAACCCTAGGGGTGAAGCCTTGCACATTGGGGGGGCAAGCCACCCCCCCCCCCTTGGAGATGGGATCTCCTAGGACCGCCCCCGGTGGGCCTATATATAGTGGGGGTGAGGGAGGCAGCCGCACCTAGTCCTGGCGCCTTCCTCTCCTCGCAACTCTCCTCTCGCCGTGCTTGGCGAAGCCTCGCCGAGATCGCCGCTACTTCCACCATCACGCCGTCGTCTTGCTGGATCTCCATCAACCTCTCCTTCCTTTCTTTGGATCAAGAAGGAGGAGACGTCTTCCCCAACCGTACGTGTGTTGAACGCGGAGGTGCCGTCCGTTCGACACTAGGATCATCGGTGATTTGGATCACGACGAGTACGACTCCCTCAACCCCGTTCTCTTGAACGCTTCCGCTCGCGATCTACAAGTGTATGTAGATGCAATCCTCTCTCTCGTCGCTAGATGACTCCATAGATTGATCTTGGTGAAGCGTAGAAATTTTTTATTTTCTGCAACGTTCTCCAACAGCGCTCGCACGCGAAAGTAGCAGCAGCTCGCCTAAGGCCGCGTCTCCAACCGCCCGCATCTGCAGCCGCGCATGACGCCCAAGTGCTCGATATTTCCCTTCTCTCTCCCATCTCCCTTTAAATCTCGGCCCGCCATGTTTCCTTGCAGGAGTTCACCGAGCCTCATTGGCTCTAACCCTCCTACGCCTAGATCCGTCCGTTGGCAGCCGCTTGTCGCCGTTCTCCGGGTGGGACAAAAACCCAATTTACTTTATTATTATTAGGTAAAGATAAAGATTATGTTCATCAACTTCTAAATTTTGATTAAATTTAGTTATCTAAATAGCTTTTGACTATTCGATGTTGGTTAAAGAATTTAAACCTAATGAAACATTATTTGCTCATTCTTTCATTATTTATGTGGAGAAAAAAGTGCCTGTCCTGCTTCTACAATATTTGTTCATTTTGCTAGAGATCATCCTAAAATTTGGTGTGACATATTCAGGTCTCAAATTTTGCTGTTCTATGATTATTTTAAATGAACTCAGATGAGATAGCATGTGGTTAATTCTAATTAGCACAAAATCGCTGGAGGTTATTCTATATTGGTTAATCGTTCTTCAATGCTACAACTAAAACTGCAAGATCTTGTAGTTGCTGAAGGCTGCAACAGCACCATTTGCAATATATGCAGGCAAAAGGTGAAACAAAGGAATAATTCAATGCAAGAATCTGCAAACAAACAACAGCAGCACACGTATGGGCAAGAACGACACAAATTACGCACGATATTAAGGGCTCACTTATTAATCATATATCCAAAGCCATAGGAAGTTTTAGACACAACCGAACAGATGAGTGATGGAAACAATGACATAACCAGACAAACGCACGCACTGGAGAACACCGACGACACGAGACCTGTGAACCCTGAGACAGACGCAACGCCATGGCCAGGCACTTACTGGCCACCACGCAGGCGAAGCACCAAGTGAAGGGTAGACTCCTTCTGGATGTTGTAGTCTGCCAGAGTGCGGCCATCCTCAAGCTGCTTACCAGCAAAGATGAGACGCTGCTGGTCCGGGGGGATACCCTCCTTGTCCTGGATCTTCGCCTTCACGTTGTCGATGGTGTCCGAGGACTCCACCTCCAAAGTGATGGTCTTGCCCGTCAGGGTCTTGACGAAGATCTGCATACCACCACGAAGGCGGAGCACCAGGTGGAGGGTGGACTCCTTCTGGATGTTGTAGTCTGCCAGGGTGCGGCCATCCTCGAGCTGCTTGCCAGCGAAGATCAGACGCTGCTGGTCCGGGGGGATGCCCTCCTTGTCCTGGATCTTGGCCTTCACATTGTCGATGGTGTCCGAGGACTCGACCTCAAGGGTGATGGTCTTGCCAGTGAGGGTCTTGACGAAGATCTGCATGCCTCCACGAAGGCGGAGCACCAGGTGGAGGGTGGACTCCTTCTGGATGTTGTAGTCAGCAAGGGTACGACCATCCTCTAGCTGCTTGCCAGCAAAGATGAGGCGCTGCTGGTCCGGGGGGATGCCCTCCTTGTCCTGAATCTTCGCCTTGACGTTGTCGATGGTGTCCGATGACTCGACCTCAAGGGTGATGGTCTTGCCGGTGAGGGTCTTCACAAAGATCTGCATCTGTAAATACAAAGTAAACCCAGAGCAAGGAGCAGTTTTAAGGAAACATGCAGGTCATAAACATACAGGTACAGAGAGATGAAATCCAAGCTACAGATGAACGAAATCTCAGTATGAATCTAGTAAAAATCCCAATCTATCAGCACAATCTTAAACCTGGTGAGAAGGCTATATACTCGAGTGCAACAGTAATAATAACATAAATTTCATTGTAAAACCAACGCAACTGAGGCTGCACCATGAGAAAGCTAGTAAACAAATACAGAATCAAGAACCTAAAAGAACCCAGCTTATAGACTTGGCAACAATCGTACAGAACCAACCTATCCAGCAAAATCTACAAATCTATCAGCACAATCTTTGGCCTGCTGATAAGGCTATATAGTCCAACTCCTAGCAGATCTATGCTCAACAACAATCTGAAGAACCGACAGGCAACTACAAGGGTGAACCATGAATAAGTTAGGCAAATAAATTCAGAATATGGAACCTAACGGAATCAACCAGCTACGCACACCTAGATGAAGCGAGCCAACAAAATCGACGCATAGGACTACGACACGCATACTTTTGCAGCCAAACGAGCGGAATCGACCAGCCACACACGCCTGCCTAGATCGGGTGGACCGAATCGGCACCAATCGGCGGATCCACTCGACAATCGACGAGTAATTGAATCGACAGCAATCAATCAACAAGCAATAGCGCCTCAGCCAGCCCGCAGATCTACTCCAAACGACGGATTAACAGAACAGAAATCGAGAGGCGGATCGAGCGGAAACTCGCGTACCTTGCGGAGGAGGACGAGAGAGCCTTGGCTTCGATCGGTCGGAGATTCTTCGGTGGGGATCGGAGGGGGCTGGGTTGGATTTGCGGAGAGGAGAGGAGAGCGCGGATTTTATAGTCGGGGAGGCCGGGTGGGTCAGACGGGAAGCGAAGAGGAGTCCCGTGAGGCTACGGCACCGGTGACGAAGACGTGTGGCGTGGGGAGACCGATGAGATCTTTTTCTTCTCTTCACGATGAAGATTTTTGTTCCTTCTTTCCCCAAATCGCCCCTTTTTTTACCCTCCAGCAAATATTTTACTCTCTTAGTACATCCATTTCTGTGACAGATAATTTAGGATGAGAGGAGTATTTACTTGCTCTCTCTTCTTCCCGCACAATGTCAGATCGGCGGCTACTCCCTCTGTCTAAAATCTGAAGGAAGTTAGGCTGATTTTATAGGTAACGAGATTTAGGGTAATCAAACGGAGAAGAGGCAATATATATACTAGGACATATGTCCGTGCGTTGCATCGGGAGAAACAAATTCTCGCACGTAACCATGTAATATGTGAATGCACTTACATGAGAGGCATGGTGCTCCTGGTTGTAACTCAGTATAAATGATAGTGGTAAATATAACAGGATAGATATGTTGTTTTCTTGTGTCTTGTCAGATATAAAAAAGATTTCAAAATGAACCATCCACAGCAGAAAGAATTGCAGGTCACTGCTGCATCTCCATCGCCAGTCAATCAGCTCGTCCAGTCTAGTAGAAGTTATCTTCAAGGTCTTTTTAGGTATATCTAGAAGGTTTTCCAACTCGTAAGTTTTCAGCTTCTCGGCTAAATGTAAGATATCAACCATTACTCAGAACAACAAGGTGCTTGCGAGTTGCGACAAATGCAAGCATCAAATAAGGAGTAAAGCATACATCACATTTGAACTTTAAGTATATACATAAATAAAGCATCACAAAGTGCAGCCAGGTTGGCAAATAAAATTTCATTACTTTCAATCTAATGGAGCCTATATCCACCTGACAACTTAAATCTTTAAATGGCAGCGGCAGTACCATAGGCGGCTGAACTGATGTAGAAGTCAAAACAATTGTAATGGTTGATTCATGACCGGACGGATAGTTACAACAACTGTTATGAACTTAGCTAGTCATGCCATCTGCAGGGGATTAGGAAGACAAGGGAAGGAGGAGATAATATTGCGAGAGAATATATTGATTCTTGCTTGCTCCCAAAGAATAAAATGCCCGCTCGTATATAGAGCTAACCTAACTTTGACCCGAAAGACATGGAGATAGTCGGAAGTATCAAGCTCGGGCAAGACGCGTTATATGGTTATTGAGCTGAAATGTGTATATGAATTACAATTAGAGGCCCTCCTGTTGCAATAACTTCTGCATTAATTTATGCTTGGAAAATGTATGTCCGTATTGCAGTGTTCTGAGCTCAACGCATGAGACTACTGTACTGTAAATCATGTCATGAGTGTAATCATGAAACTGTTCGAGGCAAAGTGCTGACCTTCTTCGATGGAGACAGAGAAACTGAAACCAAATCTGGTGAGCAGGAAGTTCTCAGGCGTGAGTTCTCAGTGTATGGACCCATGAAGTGGCAGACGTGGACGACGCTTTCAGAAACTCAATTAGACAATCTGCACTACAGAACGACACCCAGCCTCTGACAGCGAGGGGGAACTCGCGCTTCTTGTGCCACGGCGACGGCGACGGTGCAGGGGGGCTGCTGCAGCTGGTCCAGCCTGGCACAGTGGCCGGCGCCGACGACCTCGTGGCTCTTGGCGACGCCAAGCCACACCTGGCTCTCTGCCGTCATCTGCCGGAGCCGGAGCGCCGCGACGCCGCCCTAACAGAAACGCCGGCCGCTTTGTCGCGTCCTTCGCCGGCGCGCCGGCCCGCCAAGGCCGGCCGAGGCGACAAAGCGCGAGGAACGCCGCCGCAACGCCTCGCCCGCTCCACAGGCTCGGCGAAGCGGGCGCCCACAGCGCGCGCGCTGCGTGCCGTCTGCTTATCGTCCTCCGCCGCGACGCCTCGGCCCGCCCCCGCCAAGGCTAGCTCCAAGGCCGACAAGGCATGCAGGAACGCCGCCGCGACGCCTCGCCCCATTACTGGGCTCGGGCGGAGCGGACGCCGCGGCAAGCGCGCCGCTGCCCGTCTGTGGAGGTCGGCAGTGGATAAGGCGGGGCTGTGGTGGTGGTGGCAGGGTCCTTTTAGCAAAAAAACGAATCGTTATCTCAGGAAGAAACAGACTTTAAATTGTACTGCGGGTTAAATACTAAAAATGGGAGGGGCTTTTTAGCAAAAATGCTAATGACGGACGACATAAATCCAATTTGCTTTATTATTACTAGTAAACTAGTAAATATGTCCGTGCGTTGCAACAGGGTAACCAAATTGCTTAGGTTGTGTCTTCTTCGATTTCAACCACCGTCCAACCAGAACCCAGAACCCGATGTGGCATAACAGCATTTGGATTGTACCGCTATGTGCAATAGTGGCATGGCATGGCATGTAGATTGTGTCTAGCATAAGCTGGAAGCAAGTATCTCAATGTATTTTTCCATCCTCATCTAAAGCAGGGCTGCTCGCAGACATGTCAAAATGGCCTCTATTAGCATACCCCGATATAAATTGTTAACATAAAGATTAATTCATTTCCTTTACAACGAACACGGCTGTCCCCTCATTAGCAGAAAATGCTGATAGTACATCAAGGCTTTCATCTACAACGTCCGAGGCCAAAGAATCTGAGCATGTACCTTCGGAAGTAAGCACACTATACGAAATAGAGAAGCAAACAAAAATAGAGTACCCTTCTACTTTGGGAGCTCCAACACCAACAAAAGCTTGCCACAACTGTTATCACAAAAGCTACTGAATGAGCCAAGCAAAAAAATAGAAAGGTTATAGGAAACAGTATGTACGTCTCCCTCAAAGCCAACAACGATCCTCCATGGACAAGACACTTCATGGTGGATTAACCTTATGTGGAACACAGAACTCATCATGTGAGTCCACGTCGCCTGAATGCCCCTCTTGGCTAGGGTCAACCTTCTCTGGATCATAGAACTCATCATGTGAGTCCGCTAGCACCTTGCTCTCTTACAACAAAGGGAACCTGTTTATAAGAACCCGGATAACCCAAGTACTCCAAAAGTTGTCCTAATTTTTGCATGACAATGGTTTTAAAGTCTGACTACTTATTGGTTGCATGGCAGCATGGACTACTGGTTCTTATAACACACATCTAATATATATTTTCCTTTATTCTGTCAATTTTTGGGTCATGCTGAATTAGCTTCCAGATACATACAAAATGTAAGTCGTAAAGACAATGGACATATCAGAATCTATGGAAGTGCATAGAGAAATCTGGGAGATGAGTTTCAGTTTTGTCAAGTTTGTTACTTTGTTTGGTGTTAACAGAGTCGATGGACATGCCAGAAGAAAAAAACAAATAGATACAGCAGGTTGATTTCCTACCAACTTGACAATGGTGTGTCATTTTTTCTGCAGTAGATTAACTCGTGAACAATGCCATCCTTGTAATCGGGGAATAATTGAAGAGAATAGTAAGCAAAGTATTCTGCCATCTCGCATGAATAGTAAGAAAAGTAGTTTAACTCCTGAACATTTTTTTCGTACAGTTTGGAAAATGCTTACTAACCGATATTCCCTCTATTCCTAAATATAAGTCTTTTTACAGATTCCACTACATACATACGGAGCAAAATGAGTGAACCTACACTCTAACATAGTCTATATACATCCGTATGTAGTTTGTATTGAAATCCCTAGAACGACTTATATTTAGAAACAGAGGGAGTAGAAGAGAAATCAATATTCTCACATTGAAGATATGAGGCAAGCACCCACCTACAATCTGTCCATCACCCCATTGGAAGCCAAGCTCCCCTTTTGCTCGGTTCCTCACTGCTGCACGTACCGATTAGTGGGGACATTTTTTTTTTTTTGTCCTATCTACTTTGGAAAAGAAGAGGTAAGGACCTACAGTACTGCAAATCTTCATATTTAAACATATTAACAATCCCTTGTTTTTCTTTCAGAAAAGCAATCCCTGGTTTTATTATAATTATAGATTATCTTAAAATCGATTTCTACTTTGTGATTTGTCAAAGCATAAAGAACTGTGTAGAATAAGAGGTCGTATTTCAATGATTTGGATGTTGCATTGACATCGGATAATTACCTACTGCATGTAATAGCTAGTGATCGATGGATGCAAGTTGGTATAACTTTAATGTCAAATGTATACAAAAATATCCAAAGTCTAGTCCTGGTGCTGCTGCAAGGATTAGATGCTGGCATGCTGTGACTGGAACCAGCAGAAATTATACAAAATGCACAATTTTAAAATTTATGAACTAATTGAGCGTGTTTTTCTCTTCGTGTTGCAGGTAAACAAAAACATATAGATCAAATAAGTTAGATGAACCAGCAGATATTTTATTAGTGAGCTCTATAGATGCAGCAATCAGTAACAGACCATCTCCATGAGCTTTGACTCCATGAATAGTACTTAATACAGGAAAAAGGGAAGGCCAATATTGCTCAATTGTTACTGAAATTTTAAAGGAAATCAAGTGGCACTACAACATCAGGACATATGTGTAGAACGAAATGCCCATTGATTGCAGTAGAAGACAATTCACTTCATATCCTTTCAGAATAACACATTAACTCTTGGAGCATGTACAACAGAAATGGAACATAAAGCTAACCAAGAATACATATCCATGTGCGCCACTTTCAGAATATATGACATAGTACCTCTGAGATATCTAACTTGTTGTTTCCATGCATTCAAGAAGCACTTAATTACTTTCAGGGATCTTATTACAAATTTAATTTGTTTGATTCAAACTTATGTAGTAGCATGGCATTTTTCTGTGACATCCAAAAAAATATGTTTACATATCAAATAGGCAACACCAGTAATTATTGGTCCAAATAAGGCATGGACAGGTTTGCATCTGCTAAAGAACATTATATTGTTTCTCCTATTCCACAACCTATGACCACATTTAAGCATGGACAGATTCGTGTATATGATAACAGAACAACATGCTCCATGTCATAAATCACAGGCTAGGAGGAAGCGATGCAGATGAGGGTGGATTAGCATACTTGTTAGCAGTTGTGCTTGTCAGCCTAGTGGAGGATGTAGAGGTAGGTGACGGAGCTTCTTCACCTCGGGTGACTGCACCGCCATGTTCTTACATAACATAGTATTCTTACAAATATGCAATTCAGAATAGAAAGGTACAATTATCAGGCTCAGTACCCTATTCAGAACAGAAAAACAAATCTTATTAATTGAAAGGTACCTTGTGCAGATATATAAAAGTTCAGTACCCTGTTCCTCCTTTCCAAATCTACCAGACTGCTTAATTTACAAACAAAGAAACCTGTGCTGCTTGCCATGGAAGAGATGGAGGCGGGAAAACAAAACCTTAGAAAACATGATGGTTGTATAACCCCAGAAATGTCAAGGATTTGGCATGAGTGTCACAGGCGGCCAAGCAAATCTGCTACTTATCAACACACACACGCATGCACAGTACATATTGTCAACCAAAGTAACAACAAATCAGAGACATGTGCCTCATGTTGTCCCCACAGTTCAATGGAATGGATTGTATCTAATCAGGACATCCAATCAGTGGTTTCATCATCACAAAGAACTCACGAACATGTACAACAATGGAGCAGGTACCTTTGTCTGCTTGGAGCTCCTTGTGCGGGTCATGTTGTGGATGCCCTCCATGGAAGGAAGGACCTGCTGCTGCTGCTCCAGCCCGAATCAAATCAAGGTGGTTAGACCCTACAATCCATCCATATACAATCAGGTATTTGCACTGAAGATGCAAATATTCCACTGTAGACACTGCAGCAGAGAAGAGAGGGAGCTTCACCAATAGAGCAGAGCAGAAAACAAATGGAATCCAACAGAGAGAAGAGAAGAAGGAAGACCTGCAGATGGTGGAGCCCTTAAGGATGATGACCTGCAGATGGTGAGGGAACCCCATCACCATCTGGAAGAAGACGGCTTGAGCTACTGGTCTATGGCGATGTTGGATGTGTGCCTGCGTGAGGGAGAGAAGAGCATCAGGGAAGGGGAGGGAAGAAGGGCAGAACCATGGCATCGACACTCACCAGGGTGGAACATTGACGAGCAGCTCCATGGCGTGGGTCTCCTTGACGAGCAGGTCCGATCCAGGCGCGGATCTTTCCGCCGCCATGGATCTCCCACTCCTCTCCTCTCCTCTCGGGATTCAAGCGGTCGTCGACGGATAAGAGGAGGGGCGGAGCGGATTTTATCCATCGTCGTCGAGGTGGCCACCACCGTCATCATCGTCGTCGGTCACCATGGCCCAGCGGCTAGGTCTTCCAGTGCGAGGAGTGAGGGAGGGAGGGCGGATCTGACCGCTGCCTGAGCTGTCGCGGGGGGAGGGGCGCCGCGGCCATGAAGGCCCGCCTCCAACTACAAGGAGTGCGCGCCGCCGCGCCGGATCCTTCTGTCTCCCGCGCCCGTCCATCGTCACCCGGCTCCGGCGAGCTCCTGCGTGGGTCGCCGCACCGCCCCACTTTTCTCCCTTCTTCTCAACCTCACCACCCAGTCTCTTCTCTGCCATGGATCCGCCCGGGAAGCCGCGCTCCGGCCTTCCTCGCCCCCCGCGTCGCCGCCCACCTCCGGATCCGCCTCCAAGCCCCCGCCGTGCGCGGATCCGCCCCCTGCAAGCTCCAGTCGCGCCGTCCATGTAAAAAGGGCCGCGTTTTGAATATACCAAAAGATAGGGTCCTTTGTGCAAAATTCTTAAACAGGGACTGCGGGTTGAATTCGAATAAACTGAAGGACTTTTATGCAAAATCGCTAGCGATGACGGACGCCAGAAACCCAATTCTCTTTATTATTAGGTAAAGATAAATATATATATATATATATATATATATATTCTGAACTTCTTCTCTCTAATTGTTGCCGGTTCCCATCGTACCGGGACGACCGCGCACGAGACCGGCCTTGCAGGCGGCAAGTTGCGCGGCGATGCCATCGTCGGCGGCAAGATGGGCAGCAACTCCGTCGCCGTTGGGACCCTCATCGCTAACACCAATAACGTGGAGGGGGGTGGCCATGGATTGATGTATGTACGAGCTGAGAAAGATCGGAAGGAGAAATGGTGTGCAGGGCGTTCTTCACATAGGAGAAAATTGGACGGGAGAGGCAAGTGAGGTGGCTTCGTGGGCAGAAAATGTTGAAGGATACAGAGACGAGTGGGTGCTCATGGTAGCTAACCGCACGAGAGGGTCGTTGTCGTTTATTTTTATTTCCTGAAAACTAGCGGTCATCAGCAGAGGTTGTAACTGTGCGCTTTATATTATGGAATTGCATGCAATTCCTAATACATCTAACATATTGGAAAACCAAATATACCAAATCTATTCGAGAAGCTCTTCGGGATAAAATAGGTAAACCGCTAGAGATGCTTTTATCTAAAGATTGTACACGCTATTTCTTGAATTATTTAAGACCATCTTCAACAAAACCACTTTCCGTATAAAAAACTGATTTAGGTGGAGTTGGATAAAAAAATTGTCCAACAAGTTTTGTAAAGGCGATTTTTGGGGACCTTATATAATCAGCCTAACTTCCGCTCCATCTAGGGGAAGATAGCTCTTCCCGTAAACCTTCTCTAAAAATGTCACATCAGCACGTCACTATCGTACTTATCGTTTCGCCGCTCCTCAACAATAAACTATTATATGGGGAGTTTTTAAGGGGACTTGTTGAAGATGCTCACATACAAATCTCCATAAATTACATCAACATCTCCATATAACCATCTAAAAGTATATATACATCTCGTATAACAATTTTTGAGGGAGGTTTTTAAGGCACCCGTTGAACATGCTCTAACGCCAACTCCAACGTGGCGACCCATTTCGTCCGACTGCATCTGTTTGGGTAGAAGCGGACAAAAAAACACGGTCCAGCACGCCGACACAAAACTGGTGGGTGTCCGTTTTTCTGTACGCCGCGACCCATTTCCGGGCCAAATTTGGGTCGGGTTTACTCCACGCGAACGCTCGCCACACTCGCCCTTGTCCTCCCGCTGGTCCACCCGTCGGTGGTACAACAGCCTTTCTTTCCCTCCTCATCCACACTCGTTGATGTGGGCCAAATCATGACCAATACATCAAAGAGTGAGGTTCATGCTAGCACAAATGTGATAGAGGCAAAGGTGTCCCGTCTTTCGATGAGATGATGGATATCGCTTAGGTGGAAATCGACTTTGATGATCCGACTACGAAGGTGCGAGGACATCGCGCCTTAGCAATCGCTAAACCAACTTCGAGAGGTTATTGACCACGCCGAGCACGATCAACGACCACGAGGGTGCATTTCCTGCGAGCAAACGAAGAACAAGCAAGAAACTGAGATTGCAATATGGATATTGCGAATATAAGATGAAAGCTTTATTGATCAAGGTGGGGTTCTGTGTCGCCTTTGTCTGGTCGTTGAACACAAACGAAGTACACGAAGTTATAGCTATGGCGAACTTTTAATCTAAACAAAACCCAAAGTCTAGACGGTGCCCTAAGGGCTGTATATATGGAGGAAGAGGGGGGAATTTCATGGCCCTTGGGGAAGGGGTCCGAAACGAACCCTATCTCTTGTTTCCCCACACATACGGACTCTAAAAACAGCCTATACTTATGTATTTCGAAATTACATGGGCCTGGCCCAATAATAAGGTGACGCAACACCTAGAATAGCCTCTGAACGAAACTTATGAAGTGGCATCTTGTATATTTCGTCCAAAGCTTCATTCACTCCTTATGGTGGCTTCAAAGTCCTGAAATCATCACTTGTAACTCCGTTCTTGTTCCCCTTGCGCATGACATCAACTCCATGCTTGTTCTTGCTCCAATGTTCATCCTTCTCCAAGCTAGGCCCTTCACTTGTAAGCAAAACAAATGTATTCAATTTAGGCAGCATCATATTCTCATGAATATTAGAATCATTACCAAGAAACGAAAGTACCTGGTAATTTAATTGGCGTGCGTGAGCTTTAGTAATTGGTCCATTATATGTAACAGTAGGGGCTGTGGGTGTAACAATGGTATTGATGTCCTCATCATCCTCCCCTTCTTGAAATGAAGTCGTCCTCGACGGAAGCTCATCTTCCTCACCCAAATAAGGCTTCAAATCTGCAATGTTAAAAGTGGGACTAACCCCAAAATCTGCAGCCAGCTCAAGTTTATATGCATTATCATTTATTTTCTCTAACGCCTTAAATGGACCATCAAGACGTGGCATTAGCTTTGATTTGCGCAAATTAGAAACCTATCCTTACGCAAATGTAACCAAACAAGATCTCCGGTGCAAAGACAACATGTTTTCTACCCTTATCTCCAAACAAGTTTATATTTAGCATTCATACGCTCAATGTTGTCCTTAGTTAACTCATGCATTTTAAGATCAATTCAGCACGTTGTTTAGCATCAAAATTAACCTTCTCCGAAGATGGAAGAGGCAACAAATCAATAGGTGCACGAGGTAGGAAACCATACACAATTTCAAAAGGGCACATCTTAGTAGTAGAATGCAATGAACGATTATAAGCAAATTCAATATGAGGCAAGCATTCTTCCCACATTTTCTTATTATTCTTCAAAACAGCCCTAAGCATAGTAGACAATGTTCTATTGACTACTTCAGTTTGTCCATCCGTTTGGGGGTGACAAGTAGTACTAAAAAGCAGTTTAGTCCCCAACTTAGCCCATAAACATCTCCAAAAGTGGCTAAGAAATTTAGTATCACGATCTGAAACAATAGTATTTGGCACACCATGCAAGCGAATAATTTCACGAAAGAACAAATCAGCAACATTAACAGCATCATCGCTTTTATGACATGGTATAAAGTGTGCCATTTTCGAGAACCTATCCACGACAACAAATATGCTATCCCTCCCCTTCTTTGTTCGAGGTAAACCTAAAACAAAGTCCATAGATATATCTTCCCAAGGAACACTAGGTACAGGCAAAGGCATATATAAACCATGAGGATTGAGTCGTGACTTAGCTTTTTGACATGTAGTGCAACGAGCAACAAAACGCTCAACATCCCGTCTCATCTTTGGCCAAAAGAAATGTGTAGCAAGTACGTCCTCCGTCTTCTTCACGCCAAAGTGTCCCATTAATCCTCCTCCATGCGCCTCCTGCAACAACAAAAGACGAACAGAGCTAGCAGGAATGCATAGCTTGTTAGCACGGAACACAAAACCATCATTAATAACGAACTTTCCATGTTCTTCCTTCTTTACAATTCTGCATTACATCTTTAAAATCAGCATCATGCACATATTGATCTTTGATGGTCTCCAAACCAAATATTTTGAAGTCAAGTTGTGAAAGCATAGTATAGCGACGAGACAAAGCATCAGCAATAACATTTTATTTACCCTTCTTGTGTTTAATGATATAAGGGAAAGTCTCAATGAATTCAACCTATTTAGCATGTCTACGATTCAGTTTAGCTTGACTTTTAATATGTTTCAAAGATTCATGATCAGAACGTATAACAAATTCTTTGGGCCATAAATAATGTTGCCATGTCTCTAAAGTCCAAATAAGAGCATATAATTCTTTATCATAAGTAGAAAAGTTCAGACTAGGCCCACTCAATTTTTCAGAAAAGTATGCAACAGGTTTGCCATCTTGTAATAACACACCTCCTAATCCAATTCCACTAGCATCACATTCAAGCTCAAAATTCTTATTAAAATCAGGAAGTTGGAGTAAAGGAGCATGTGTCAACTTATCTTTCAATACCGTGAAGGCTTCTTCCTGTGCGGTACCCCAAACATAAGGCACATCCTTCTTTGTAAACTCATTGAGAGGTGCAGCAATGGTGCTAAAATCTCTCACAAAACGCCTATAGAAACCAGCAAGTCCAAGAAAACTCCTCACTTGTGTGACCGTTTTGGGCTGCGGCCAACTCTCAATAGCTTCAATCTTGGCTTTATCAACTTCAATTCCCTGTGGAGTAACAACATAGCCAAGAAAAGATACTCGGTCGGTGCAAAAGGTGCACTTCCCAAGGTTACCAAACAAACGTGCATCACGTAGAGCATTAAAAACAACACGTAAATGTTCCAAATGTTCTTCCAAAGATTTGCTATAAATCAGTATATCATCAAAATAGACAACCACAAATCGTCCAATGAAAACACGTAAAACTTCGTTCATTAGTCTC
Source organism: Aegilops longissima (assembly GCA_021605205.1). Lineage (NCBI taxonomy): Eukaryota > Viridiplantae > Streptophyta > Magnoliopsida > Poales > Poaceae > Aegilops > Aegilops longissima. Next base: position 85,011,590 of record CM038681.1, read on the forward strand.
ATGAAAGTACTAGGTGCATTAGTTAACCCAAAAGGCATGACTAACCACTCATATAAACCAAACTTAGTTTTAAATGTTGTTTTCCATTCATCTCCCAATTTCATACGAATTTGATGGTATCCACTATGCAAATCAACTTTGGAGAATATTGTAGAGCCACTCAATTCATCAAGCATATCATCTAGCCTAGGAATAGGATGACGATAACGAATAATAATATTATTAATGCCTCTACAATCAACAAACATACGCGACGTACCATCCTTTTTAGGCACTAGTATAATAGGAACAACACAAGGACTAAGAGATTCGCGTATATAACCTTTGTTGAACAGCTCCTGTACTTGACGCATAATCTCCTTCATCTCCTCTGGATTGGTACGGTATGGTGCACGGTTGGGTAGTGATGCACCGGGAATTAAGTCAATTTGATGCTCAATCCCTTGAATAGGTGGTAATCCCAGTGGCACGTCTTGTGGGAAGACGTCAGCGAACTCCTGCAAAATGTTAGTGACAGCAGGGGGTAAAGAGGAAGGCACGTCCTCAAATGAAAATAATGCCTCTTTGCACACAAAAGCATAGCAAACAGATTTGCTAGAATCTAGCTCATCAATATCAGATTTGGTGGCAAGTAAACGTGCACTTTTCAATTTAATTTCAGAAGCAACACTAGATGGTTTATTATTAGGCTTCATTTGTTGCTCAAATTCCTTTGCCACAATCTGATTTTCACTCTTATTTTTCTCCTGTTTTGCTTTATTAGCTCTATTAATATCATCTTTCAAAATGGAATCAGGAGTCATAGGAAGCAAAGTAATATTTTTATCCTTATGAACAAGAGTATACTGATTGTTTCTACCATGGTGTACAGAATTTTTATCAAATTGCCATGGTTTATCAAGTAATAAGGAACATGCTTGCATAGGTACCACATCACAATCAACATAATCAGCATATGTAGAGATACTAAAATGCACACGAACAGTATGTGTTACCTTAACCTTGCCGCTGTTGTTGAACCATTGGATGTAATAAGGATGTGGATGTGGTCTTGTGGTGAGAGATAGCTTCTCCACCATCTCCATGCTAGCCAAGTTGTTGCAGCTCCCTCCATCTATGATGACGCGAATAGAACGTTCCTTCACAACTCCCTTTGTATGGAACAAATTATGCCTCTGATTTTGCTCAGCTTGTGTAACCTGCACACTCAAAACACGTTGAGCAACTAAACATTCATACCTGTCAGCATCTTCAGCAGCCATGTATTGCGTCTCATGATCAGAATCATCTCCATCGTGTTCTTCATGTGTAATAAGAGCCAAAGTCTCATCATCATAGTCACTAGCGGACTCATACCCACCATCCTCAGTAACAGTCATCACACACTTAGATGGGCATTCTCTCGCATAATGACCTCCACCCTTGCAACGTCGACAAATAATATCATGTGTTTGCCCTGTTGATGCCATGGATGAAGAAGAGCTCTTTGCAGGCCCAGAAGGTGTGCTCTTGTGTAGCGACCCGACCTCAGACGGTCAAGCCTCTGTGTTGTTGTGCCATCCCTGGATCAGTATGCTGGCACACACAGTACATCAATGTATATATCAAAGTGCAATCACATGTATAATTAACGTAAAACTGATATATACCTCATAAGTCACAATGAAACAAATAGTCGGTGTGGAGTCCCATCAACGCCATCGGCAGGTTGAGTGTAGACCGTAACCCTGTACCGTACTCTTACTCGTCGGAAGAAACATATCTGCAACATGATACGTTGCAGCCGTGTAGGTCAGTACATTGAATGTACCGGCAAGATCACAACATGAGAAAACAGATGATAAAACTATACTATATGCAATATGGCTTTGTGGCTCTGTGTCTAAGTTTTGTTTGCGTAAAAGCTGATTTATTTTCCCTACATCAAAGGAATAAATGAAGTCTGTACTATGGAGTTTTCTATCATGACATGGTTCCGCCAACCGATGTCTCATAGCCCAAATTCATCATAAGTTGCCCACAATTAAGTTATCAGTCCGGTGTTGAGAGTTCCGAGATAGATCCAAGTCCAGATGCTCAAATTGTCCGTAACCGGGGACACGGCTAATCGATTAGGTTTATAACCCTCTGCAGAGGTTTGTACACTTTACCCGCAAGATTCGATCCCTCTCTTTACGTTCTCGCACTTCAGGGTGTTTGAGAACAAGATGACCGAAACATGGTCTTCCAAAGAGTTCCTCTGACCACTGTCCGGTACTCAACCCATCCTACCGTAGTTCTACATCTGCTAGTACCGCCCCAGCCAGAGTCACAACTAAGGTCAACCAAGCGAGCCCATAATGACTTGCGGTTGCGGGTAAGCTTCCGGGCATGAAGTATTCTTCCGTCTCTTTGAGTCTGGGTGAAGCTTTCCGCAAGATGTCATGGCGCTTCTCCATGCATCCCGCCAACCACTGGGTTCTCCAGGTGCCCGTCAACCATCCTTCACCCAAGAGTGTGTATTGAATTCTTGTCTCGAGTCTTGAAGTCTTGAGGCCTTGAAGATGCAGTCCTTGCAGGTGCCATCATGGAGTTGTCGTCATTGACGAAATCCTTCATTCTCACACCACTCGAGCACTCATACCAAACCCGTCTACTATAGCGTAGCATTAAAATAAATAACGCCCCGGGCTTGGTAACAGGGTGACGGGTTCCTACCTCATGCATACTACTCAACTACAAGGATTCAATAACACTCTTGAGGGTGGTTGCAAAGGTGCCACTAAATGCAATAAACATAGGTATGAAAGCAATGGTCAAAGTGAACTTGCCTGGTGATGTTGACGAAGAAGAATTATCGTTCTCAAGAAATAACTTGATAGACTACTCGTCACTCTCTGATGAAATCTATATAACAAACATATCATTCACATAAGCACTCACACTAACAATCAAAACAAAAGAGAGCGCGAATAAGAATCCGAAGGAACTTCAAATAAAACTAGGGAGTCTTCTTCTACAACATTCACAAAAATAGTTGTGTCTAACGGAAAATAAAACACTAAAATAACAGAGAATAAAATATAAATTTAGTTAAGACAATAAAGTATTTTTTTTCATAAAGCTATTTTGAAAGTATTTTCAATTGGGAGTTAAAACAGTAGAGAAATCCATTGCAAGTTATTAGCGAACTTGAATTGATTTCACGATAACAAAATAAAAATAAATATAAAAACTTGTTGAACACCTACTGTTTAACTAATAGAAACCAAACATAAACTTTCTGAAATATAAAATAAAATAATTTAAAACAACTATAGAAAAGAAGTAGCTATAATTGAATAGAACTAAAACAGAATTTGTTTTACACGAAATACTAAGTTAAAATACTCAAACAATTTTGAAAATTTTTACCACTGGTAAATATGATCACTAGTGATCAGTAGAAAAAGAATCAAATAAAATCTATTTTAAACTCCGGAATAAGCAAAACAAGCTTTAATTCAAATCTGATCTAACTCAATTTTTATAAATCCAAACATAGACAAATTATATATTTTGGAAACTACAAGAAAATTGTGATCTAAGGCAAAAAGAATCAACATCATTGGACTTCTAGATCAAAAGTTATAAGCTAAACAAGAACGGAACTAAATCTGTTACGGAAATAAATCTGAAAACGAAAACGGAGTTACCTGACGTGAGGCAGAGATGGCAGGAAGGAGACGGCGATGTGGAGGCTGCTCGGCGAGGGGCGAGGTCGCCGGCGAGGTGGGGGTGGCGGAGGAGGGGTCGGCGCTTGGGAGGTGCGCTGGGTGCTGCAGGCGATGGGAGGTTCAGGAGAGCTCTGGTGGCGTTCTAGGCAGGAAAAGGAGGACGGTGGCGAGGAGGCTACGGGCAGGGAGGCGTGGTGATGGGAAAAATGGAGCGAGGAGAGGGAGGGGTTTTATAGGCGGTCTCGGGAGGCGCTGGGATGGAAAGACGAGGGAGATCGGGAAGGTGGAGTTTCCTGTCTCCATGGATATGGAAAGCTTCTGTAACGTGAGAGGAAACACGTGAGAGGAAACAGAGGAAGGAGATGATCTCTTGTTGGGCTAGAATAGGAAAGTGCTTAATGGGCCAGCAGGTTTTTCCTAATAAAAACGATTCCATTCCTATTTTTAAAATTAGGAAACTAAAACAATAAAAAGGAAATCAAATCAATTCGGAATAAAGAGTTTTTATATACTAAAATTATCAGAAAAATAAAATGTAGATGATGAGCATTATTCCACGGCCAAAATAAAACTTAAAAAATGTTTTCAGAAAATCCCTAAAGACTTTATTTCTTTTTGCAAATAATTTTAAATAAAACTTTGGTTTTCTTGGCTCAAATATTTTCAAAAATGCCCCTGATTTTGGAGGGTCATTTTCCTCCGCTCTTTCTTGCTTGCAAGAATTTATTTTCGGGTATTTCTCGGGAAGAAAAATAGAGAAGCAAGTGCAAATATTTGAAAGAATTAAATTGCAAATCTCCGTTCAAATTCTTTATAGTTGAAGAAGTCATGTCATCTTCTCTCATTGATTTTAATAGGATGAATTTGAATTTACGGAGAAGGGAAAGTCATTTTATTCCCTCTCATTCAAAAGTTTTTGAAAAGGTTCAAATTTCACTCAAGTTTAATTCACTCAAGCAAACAAACAAACAATTCAATTAATTATATTAACATTCCAAAATTTGGGATGTTACAAACCTACCACACTTAAAATGAATCTCGTCCTCGAGATTCAAGAAACTAACAAGAAAAGGTTAGGGGTTGGGGTCTTCTAGCAAATGTCTTGGTCAGAAAGGTCAGGGGTGCTACCACACTTAAAAGCAAGGTTACAGTTCCAATAAACTCAGATACTTCCTCTGGAGTGTTGACAATGTATGTCTCTTCACATATCTTACAATAGCTCCTCTGTCAGAAGCTTAGAGTTTTCCTCAGAATCTTGGGTCGGTTCGTCAAAGTTGGAAATTTGTCCGGGACTGGATCTTCTTAGCTGATAGGCTCGTGTCCATTCTAGACAACTTTCGAAATACTCATGGTGGTCTACCATTAATGGTTTCTCCTGCAGAAAACGGGTCTGGGTTGAACTTCACCGTATATCCTACGATTGGCAACGGTTGCCTGTAAAGGGTTCCATCGTACTACCATTCTATGGTTTTATGGCTTATCGTGTCGACACTCTTCTAAGGTTTTCGAGGCTCTCTGATTTCCATCAACATATGATAGTTCATGATAGAAGTCTTCGGTATGGGGGCCAATCCATCCCGTACTTGAATCATTACCACATACGTAAATAGTGAATCACGTATTCTAACACTCGGGCATACTCACAGGCATTGCAGAATTTCTCTTGTTCTCGAACTGGGTTCGAGTAAATCCATGGTTTCTGCAAGCTGAACAAACATCTATCTTACTTCACCACTCTCAGGTTTTTGCGTACCCTCCTACAAAACGTATGCTGATTGGATCACTGATTCTTCCAAATTTCTTCCTTCATCAAGGGTACATCTGTTCCTTTTCAAAATCCTGGGCCTGTGGGTTATGGCCCACTTCAACACTAGTGCAGCTTTAACTCATCCTTGGAGTAACTCTCTGGTTCCATATTACACCTCCTGTAAATCCAATAGTACTCTGTTTCTTCATACCATCATATCAAAAACAAAACTCCAACTTATTTTGTCCAACTTCCTTCTATGGACCGTCATGAATAACACATTCCTTTCTTCATTGATCTTGTGGCTTTACAGAGTACTATGACCAAAAGAATGCACGAGTTTATCCATAAAATCTCATTATTCTCATATCAATCTTTCATTACATCCTTAACCATTTTCAGTAAATCCAAATTCCAAAAGTACTTTGTTACAAATGCTGCCACCCACATGGTTTGGTATGGTCGGACATTACTTCCAACTTTATTTATTTATCCTCCTCGAGGATTCTTCAGTCCCACTGGAAGTGTGCGACATGAGCCTTGAAATCTTCAATCTTCTGTTTCATCATGGCGGTCTTGAGCTTCACCTTCATCATCTCTGCATGCACTTCGCTTAGGTATTCCTGAGTATAACGGAGTCTTGCTTCAAGTATTTCTCCGATCTGGCGTATGGCTTCCATGGCTGCTTCACGAACAACGTCGAAGAAAGTTGCTTGTGGCACACGTGAGATGAAAAAATACTGCCCCATCCTTTTTGGGCAAACTCCTTTCATACGGTGGAGGTGTACCTCCACATACCAAAGTTCCACTCCCTTTTGCATGAAGGGGTAGCCTTTGTAGACTGCATCTCCTTCAAGGTGAATATGCTTCATCATGTCCTTCAGGATCTTCGGGTAATCATGATCACTTGTCAGGGTCATGATCGTTTCCGGACCTTTAAGGAAAGACTCGTAAAGGGTCGTCATCTGCAGTTGTGAATCAGAAATGATGCTCAGAATAAGGTACATATCTCCTGGGGCACACATTCCTATCATCCAAACAAAACTTCAAACTCAATTTCCAATTTCCCGTTTATGCATCACAACTCACTTTCTTCCATGTTCATCCAGATTATTAATTCCCAAAGATAAAATATAACAACTCCTTAAAGCTTTTCAGCATGTGACATTACAACTTTATTGAGTCATGAACTATTACAATCTCTGAGTAATTTATTACATAACTCAACTCATCGAGCTCATGAAAATGAAATTGCTTTCTACTACTCTTATTATCCATATCAAAATTCCAACTACTCAACTCCAGCTTTCATCTTGTCGGGACATTTAATAGCATAATGTCCTGCTTCCTTGCAGCGAAAACAAATGACTTCTGACATGTCTCGGGACTTCTTTGTGATTATGCGGGCTCCTTGGATTCTTGGCTTCTTTTCTGGACATTTACTAGCGTAATGACCTAAATCCTTGCATCTGTAACAAGTGATATGACTTAGGTCCTTCTCTGCAAAAGTTGCGTTGTTCTCGGATTGTCTTCTCTTTCTCTTCTTGGATTTCTCTGTAATTATCAGAGTTTCTATCTCCCGAGGGTCAAACTTCACTTCTGCTATCGGGAAACATCCCAGATACTCTTTTCTTTCCTTGGTGCAATACTGCGAAAAATGTCCTTCTTCTCCACATGTATAGCAGGCATTGGAGAAAAATCTGTTGAGGCCTTCTCCATCAAGGTCTTCAACACATTCCTTCATCACAGGTTCTTTCATAACTTCTCGGAGGGCTTCTTTCATTCCTTCTTCCTGCTCCTGAATAGTTTGTTGCACCATGGGGTAAATGTGACTTTGGGTCGGGTAGTGGGTGGTTCCTTCACACAAGAAACAAGTCACCGACTAGTTGGGCATTCCTCACTGGGTGTTTCTCCTCACAATGAGGGCATCCATCCTTGTGTTCCTCCCGGTGTGTCCTATTTCTCCATAAATCTTGCGAGCACAAGGTTTATTTCTTGGTGTATCATGGTGCTTCCGGATGAGGCGTGATCTCAACAGGTCTTCTTGAATTCCTCCCAAGTTCTTGCTCCATTAAATCCTTGTATGGCTTGATGCATTTTCCACCAGGTTGCAGCACTTCCTTCAAAGTCTTCAAGAGCGTATTGAACCTCATACTTCCTTGGAATCAAATTGCTCCAAGTGATTTTCCATGTTCGAATCCATAGCTCGCCTCCGGCTGAGTCTTGATCCGAGAATATCAGTCCAACTTCATTCATCATCTATGGGGTCCAAAAGTTTTGGGATGAGATATGAGAGAGGTGGGGAGGATATACACACAATACAAACAATAGTTTTTGAAGAAACAAGTTTTATTTTGGGGCTGTCGGAAAACATCAAACAAATGACAGCTCACAAAACATCGCATCTAACGTAGGTGTATAACAGGGGTTTGGTCTCTAAAGGTCAAATAATTCTTCAGGAACTTCAAATTCTTCAAGTCTTCAGAGTCTTCAATTGTTGCAGCTGCAATTTCTTCCAACGCATGGTGAAATCCTCTTTACTCTAAAATGTCCATCAGTTGTCCGATATCTTTAATTCTTGGAGCGACTTCAGTTGATCTTCCGTGTGGTCAAAAGGGAAAGGTGTATATTCTAACTATTTGAGGTCAGAGGAACTACTTGATAAAATCAAAAAAGATGAGAAGTAAAGGATCCTTTTGAAAATAAAGTTTTTTGAGACATCCTGTCCTTGGGGCTTTCCGATTTCTAGGGTCACGTTCTCTGATCAACATGTGCTCGATACCATATTCAGAGCGACCCGACCTCGAGACGGTCAAGCCTACGTGTTCTTTGTGCCATCCTCGGATCGGTATCTTTGGCACACAAGTACATCAATGTATATATCAAAGTGCAATCACATGTATAATTAACGTAAAACTGATATATACCTCATAAGTCACAATGAAACAAATAGTCGGGTGTGGAGTCCCATCAACGCCATCGGCAGGTTGAGTGTAGACCGTAACCCTGTACCGTACTCTTACTCGTCGGAAGAAACATATCTGCAACATGATACGTTGCAGCCGTGTAGGTCAGTACATTGAATGTACCGGCAAGATCACAACATGAGAAAACAGATGATAAAACTATACTATATGCAATATGGCTTTGTGGCTCTGTGTCTAAGTTTTGTTTGCGTAAAAGCTGATTTATTTTCCCTACATCAAAGGAATAAATGAAGTCTGTACTATGGAGTTTTCTATCATGACATGGTTCCGCCAACCGATGTCTCATAGCCCAAATTCATCATAAGTTGCCCACAATTAAGTTATCAGTCCGGTGTTGAGAGTTCGAGATAGATCCAAGTCCAGATGCTCAAATTGTCCGTAATCGGGACACGGCTAATCGATTAGGTTTATAACCCTCTGCAGAGGTTTGTACACTTTACCCGCAAGATTCGATCCCTCTCTTTACGTTCTCGCACTTGTGGTGTTTGAGAACAAGATGACCAAACATGGTCTTCCAAAGAGTTCCTCGACCACCGTCGGTACTCAACCCATCCTACCGTAGTTCTACATCTGCTAGTACCGCCCCAGCCAGAGTCACAACTAAGGTCAACCAAGCGAGCCCATAATGACTTGCGGTTGCAGGTAAGCTTCCGGGCATGAAGTATTCTTCCGTCTCTTTGAGTCCTGGGTGAAGCTTTCCGCAAGATGTAATGGCGCTTCTCCATGCATCCCGCCAACCACTGGGTTCTCCAGGTGCCCGTCAACCATCCTTCACCCAAGAGTGTGTATTGAATTCTTGTCTCGAGTCTTGAAGTCTTGAGGCCTTGAAGATGCAGTCCTTGCAGGTGCCATCATGGAGTTGTCGTCATTGGCGAAATCCTTCATTCTCACACCACTCCCGAGCACTCATACCAAACCCGTCTACTATAGCGTAGCATTAAAATAAATAACGTCCGGGCTTGGTAACAGGTGATGGGTTCCTACCTCATGCATACTACTCAATTACAAGGATTCAATAACACTCTTGAGGGGTGGTTGCAAAGGTGCCACTAAATGCAATAAACATAGGTATGAAAGCAATGGTCAAAGTGAACTTGCTCGGTGATGTTGACGAAGAAGAATTATCGTTCTCAAGAAATAACTTGATAGACTACTCGTCACTCTCGATGAAATCTATATAACAAACATATCATTCACATAAGCACTCACACTAACAATCAAAACAAAAGAGAGAGCGAATAAGAATCGAAGGAACTTCAAATAAAACTAGGAGTCTTCTTCTACAACATTCACAAAAATAGTTTTGTCTAACGGAAAATAAAACACTAAAATAACAGAGAATAAAATATAAATTTAGTTAAGACAATAAAGTATTTTTTTCATAAAGCTATTTTGAAAGTATTTTCAATTGGGAGTTAAAACAGAGAGAAATCCATTGCAAGTTATTAGCGAACTTGAATTGATTTCACGATAACAAAATAAAATAAATATAAAAACTTGTTGAACACCTACTGTTTAACTAATAGAAACCAAACATAAACTTTCTGAAATATAAAATAAAATAATTTAAAAACAACTATAGAAAAGAAGTAGCTATAATTGAATAGAACTAAAACAGAATTTGTTTTACACGAAATACTAAGTTAAAATACTCAAACAATTTTGAAAATTTTTACCACTGGTAAATATGATCACTAGTGATCAGTAGAAAAAGAATCAAATAAAAATCTATTTTTAAACTCCCGGAATAAGCAAAACAAGCTTTAATTCAAATCTGATCTAACTCAATTTTATAAATCCAAACATAGACAAATTATATATTTTTGGAAACTACAAGAAAATTGTGATCTAACGCAAAAAGAATAAACATCATTGGACTTCTAGATCAAAAGTTATAAGCTAAACAAGAACGGAACTAAATCTGTTATAGAAATAAATCTGAAAACAAAAACGGAGTTACATGACGTGAGGCAGAGATGGCAGGAAGGAGGCGGCGATGTGGAGGCTGCTCGGCGAGGGGCGAGGTCGCGAGGCGAGGTGGGGTGGCGGAGGAGGGGTCGGCGCTTGGGAGGTCTTGCTGGGTGCTGCAGGCGATGGGAGGTTCAGGAGAGCTCTGGTGAGCATTCTAGGCAGGAAAAGGAGGACGGTGGCGAGGAGGCTACGGGCAGGGAGGGGAGTGGTGATGGGAAAAATGGAGCGAGGAGAGGAGGGGTTTTATAGGCGGTCTCGGGAGGCGCTGGGATGGAAAGACGAGTGAGATCGGGAAGGTGGAGTTTCTGTCTCCATGGATATGGAAAGCTTCAGTAACGTGAGAGGAAACAGAGGAAGGAGATGATCTCTTGTTGGGCTAGAATAGGAAAGTGCTTAATGGGCCAGCAGGTTTTTCCTAATAAAAACGATTCCATTCCTATTTTTAAAATTAGGAAACTAAAACAATAAAAAGGAAATCAAATCAATTCGAATAAAGAGTTTTATATACTAAAATTATCAGAAAAATAAAATGTAGATGATGAGCATTATTCCACGGCCAAAATAAAAACTTAAAAAATGTTTTCAGAAAATCCCTAAAGACTTTATTTCTTTTTGCAAATAATTTTAAATAAAAACTTTGGTTTTCTTGGCTCAAATATTTTCAAAATGCCCCTGATTTTGGAGGGTCATTTTCTTCCGCTCTTTCTTGCTTGCAAGAATTTATTTTCGGGTATTTCTCGGGAAGAAAAATAGAGAAGCAAGTGCAAATATTTGAAAGAATTAAATTGCAAATCTCCGTTCAAATTCTTTATAGTTGAAGAAGTCATGTCATCTTCTCTCATTGATTTTAATAGGATGAATTTGAATTTACCGGAGAAGGGGAAAGTCATTTTATTCCCTCTCATTCAAAAGTTTTTGAAAAGGTTCAAATTTCACTCAAGTTTAATTCACTCAAGCAAACAAACAAACAATTCAATTAATTATATTAACATTCCAAAATTTGGGATGTTACATCTTGGCAGATAGTGGTGATTGTGCCTGCTTTATTTTATCACGGTTGGAGGTGGCAGCTGACGGAGGTGCCGGTGTAGCCGAACGTGTGGAAGTAGATGATGCACTTGGTGTCCATGATGAAGGTCGACCTGCAGAAAAGTTAGTCCACGCCAATGCCTGTCGATCCTGCACTTCACGTTCTGCTTTACAAGCAAGATGGAATAATTGAGTGATATTATTATAATCCTTGTAGTCTAGAATGGTCTGAATCTCTCTATTTAATCCACCCAGAAAACGTGCAAGCATAGCTTCATTCTCCTCAACAATACCACATCTAATCAAGGCAGTTTGTAATTCCTGATAATATTCTTCTACCGAATTTTTTCCTTGTCTTAAGCGCTGCAATTTTTGAAGTAATTCACGTTGATAATATGGTGGAACCCAACGAGTACGCATAGCAGTTTTGAAAGCAGCCCAAGTAGCTGGAACAGGATATAATCGACAATGTTCAGACCACCAAACACATGCAAAGCTAGTGAAAGCACAAACAGCAGCAGGAACACGTCTCTCCTCAGGATATTGTAAACATGTAAATCATTGTTCAGTTTCTAACTCCCAAGTAAGATATATATCAGGAACATATCTACCCTCAAATGGTGGAATATTCAATTTCAGTTTAGGGAGATGGTCATGATCTCGTACCAGAGGGAGAGCCCGAACATTGCCATTATTTGCATGTGGACGACCTGGTGGTTGTGGTGCTGGTGGTTGCACGTAGTTCTGATTGTCATCAACCCCATCCTCGTAATCTCCCACATAATCATCCTCCTCCACATCAGCAGCAGGAGCCATAGAAGTATCAACAGCAGCACCAGCAGTTTGGCCAGGCTGAAGAGGGACACGGCTCGCTCGGCGGAGGGCTGTTTCCCGACGTGGAGGTAGTCGGTGTTGTTGTTGTTGTTGCAGAGGTGCAACCGGTGGTGGTGGTGGAAAACGCGAAAGCAATTCAGCAAACTTGTTATCGAGCTTTGTTTCAAATGTCTTCTCCATGCCATCTATCTTCTCCATGGCCTCGTCAAATCTGTTTAGCACATCTTGCACCTGTCCACTCATCATTTGCTGAAACTTATCATGAAGCTCCTTGTTCGTCAAGTTCTCCCAGTCAGTCTAAATCGGCTTGTGATCTGGCATGGTTAGCAGCAATAGAAACACACAAGAATATGATCCTACAGACTACTAACAAGTGGTGGTGGTGGCTGGTGTCACAAATCCGTCAAGCAAATCTCAAGTTCTTACCAGTTCTTACCCGAGAGCAGGCGGTGATCGGCAACCGTTGTAGTCAAAACTCTCAAAGCTTGGATAGAGCGATTACTGGGAGAGTCAAACGACGATGTAGATGTATGTGGAGCTGGGAAGGCTTTTAATATGGTAGCAAAAGGGTCAGCAATAATCAATTCAGAGATGCAAAGTTGAATAAATGCTCAACGACGGTACTGTGCTGGTCCTAGGCTAGACCGTGCTAGAGATGCGAGCCTAGAACACTAACAAAATCACGGCGCTGCACGTAAACAAGGGAGAAGCACACTCTGAATTTTTTTCTTTTTTTTCTTTTTTTTTTTGCAATTTTTTTCCTCTTTTTTTTGTTTTTTTTGCTCCGCAACAAATTTTTTTCAAAAAAGTCTACAAATGGTCTAAAAACTGCCTAGCCAGAATTTTCCAGACTTAGTTTTTTTTAAAGAACTATTTTTCTTCTGCGGATGGCTCGGATGTTGGGGAGTCCTACTCTGTCACGACTCGGAGTATCGTGTGATCTGGAAATCGAGAACAAAGCAACAATTACTGGACTCGGCCTAGGACTCGTGGCGGAGATGAATCTGGTGAAAACTCGGACCGGTGGCGGATATTTGCAGGGCGATGGAACACGGACTGGTGGCGAATCTGTGATGGAGGTGGACTCGGATTAGCGTGATGGCGGTGGATATGTGGTATATGGTAGCGGTGATGACGATGGTGGTATATGGCAGCGGTGATGACGATGGTGGTATATGGCAGCGGTGATGATGATGATGCGGTGGTGATATATGGCAGCGGCGACGTGACAACCTGTGAACAGAACTCGAAACTCTAAAGGAGGTTTTTAAGGCACCCGTTGAACATGCTCTAACGCCAACTCCAACGTGGCGACCCATTTCGTCCGACTGCATCTGTTTGGGTAGAAGCGGACAAAAAGACACGGTCCAGCACGCCGACGCAAAACTGGTGGGTGTCCGTTTTTTTGTACCCCGCGACCCATTTCCGGGCCAAATTTGGGTCGGGTTTACTCCACGCGAACGCGCGCCACACTCGCCCTTGTCCTCCCGCTGGTCCACCCGTCGGTGGTACAACAGCCTTTCTTTCCCTCCTCATCCACACTCGTTGATGTGGGCCAAATCATGACCAATACATCAAAGAGTGAGGTTCATGCTAGCACAAATGTGATAGAGGCAAAGGTGTCCCGTCTTTCGATGAGATGATGGATATCGCTTTGGTGGAAATCGACTTTGACGATCCGACTACGAATATGCGAGGACATCGCGCCTTAGCAATCGCTAAACCAACTCCAAGAGGTTATTGACCACGCCGGAGCACGATCAACCTGACCACGAGGGTCTGTTTCCTGCGAGCAAACGAAGAACAAGCAAGAAACTGAGATTGCAATATGGATGTTGCGAATATAAGATGAAAGCTTTATTGATCAAGGTGGGGTTCTGTGTCGCCTTTGTCTGGTCGTTGAACACAAACGAAGTACACGAAGTTGCAGCTATGGCGAACTTTTAATCTAAACAAAACCCAAAGTCTAGACGGTGCCCTAAGGGCTGTATATATGGAGGAAGAGGGGGGGAATTTCGTGGCCCTTGGGGAAGGGGTCCGAAACGAACCCTATCTCTTGTTTCCCCACACATACGGACTCTAAAAACAGCCTATACTTATGTATTTCGAAATTACATGGGTCTGGCCCAATAATAAGGTGACGCAACACCTAGAATAGCCTCTGAACGAAACTTATGAAGTGGCATCTTGTATATTTCGTCCAAAGCTTCATTCACTCCTTATGGTGGCTTCAAAGTCCTGAAATCATCACTTGTAACTCCGTTCTTGTTCCCCTTGCGCATGCCATCAACTCCATGCTTGTTCTTGCTCCAATGTTCATCCTTCTCCAAGCTAGGCCCTTCATTTGTAAGCAAAACAAATGTATCCAATTTAGGCAACATCATATTCTCATGAACATTAGAATCATTACCAAGAAACGAAAGTACCTGGTAATTTAATTGGCGTGCGCGAGCTCTAGTAATTGGTCCATTATATGTAACAGTAGGGGTTGTGGGTGTAACAATGGTATTGATGTCCTCAACAAAATGTTAAACCATTAGAGCAGCCAAAGGAAGACATGGGCAAAATCATTATCTTAGTTGGGAAGCTTTCAGTGCCTATTTTGGGAGAAATGACCCATTTGATTTCTAGCTACAACTTCACACCTAAACCTAATTAATTCTAGAAGGGTCTAGCATGTTTTAATGGCTGGATAAGATGGTGTTTGAAGTCATCTTTCATTCAAAAAAAAAGCATTATTTGAGGTCTTGAGTCAAAAATTGTGCAAGTTCCCATGCAAGTTGTCCTGAAATTAATTACAGTGCAAGGCTTGCTCCTGCTACAGCTTGGAGCTCATTAATTTACCCTTTATTTTAAGTTGTTTTCACACCTAACTAGTAGGTGCTTCCAATATAAGTACTTCCCAGCTGTTTCATGTGAAGGACTAAAGCTTACTAATTTACCTTTCATTTTGAGTTGTTTTCACACCTAACTAGTAGGTGCTTCTAGTATAAGTAGTCCTTAGCTGTTCCATGTGAAGAAGGATCAGATTTCTGAGTTTATGTTTGTAGACAGTAGATGAGAAGCACTAGTACCGTTGAGTGTTAGCCTAAGGCACTGCATATACAGCATCTGAACGGAGTGAATAAACTGTATGCATCTATTCCTCTCTGGCAAGACAAAGACGAACAATAACCGTTGAACAGTGACCATCAGGCAGCAGGTTATAACCGTTGAAAAGTCAAGGGGGGTAAACATCCGTTTGATATGATTAGAACTAAAAGCATCCAACTGCTAATGGCCAACAAAAGTCGCCAAAAAAACAACGTCACTTGCGAAGAACAGGGCTAAACACACGGAATTAGTGCTGCACCGCTACTGATCTATGAACAACAGATGAACATGAACACTAACCCAAACCAATCCCAACTGTCCTCAGGCTAGCTAGTTTTTTTTTCTTTCCCTTCTTGTTTCTGTATGAATCGATCCACTGTCGCGCCCTTCTTTTCCCTGGTTAGCTCTCCATGATCCGCCTGATGGCAGCTCGCTGCGACGAGGATAGCCTCGCAGGGAAGGCCACGTCGAACCTGATCCTCAGGCTCCCCTTCTTCCCTGGCTCCTTCCTGATCGGCCATCCTTCGTTCTCGATCACAATCTCCTGGCCAGGGCGCACCACTTCCTCCACCCTGACGGGAAGGCTCCGCCCATCGAGGGTCCTGAGGTTTATGGTCGTCCCGGCAAGAGCGTCCACCAGGGGGATCTCCTGGCTTACCAGGAGGTTGTTCCCTTCCAGAGTGTAGGTGTCATGGGGCTTCATGTCGATGACGAAGGTCAGGTCCTGCGGTAAATAGCCAGGCAGCGTGTCGCCTTTGTTGGGAAATGTCATCTTTGTTCCCTTTTTCCAGCCTGGCAACACCTCGACCTGCAAGATCTCTGTCTCAACTTCTACCTTTCTGCAGAAGATGACATGAAGAGGGACAATCAGATACGCAAGATACTGAACGCAACATCTCAAGCCAACAAAACTAAGAGGAAGAATTTCACCCAATTGGACTAAAAGGGTAGATAAATAAAAGGTAACGGACTGGTTATCAGCCACCTGTGCTCATATTCAAAAATGATTTTAACATCAGTTATGCAAAGCACGTGTGCCTTTATCAACCACCTGGCTTATCAATGTAAACAACATTCAGAATTCAGGCAAACAGTAGCCATGCCCTTGCTACCAAAATCCTTTACTTAACTTCCAACAATTCCACTTTGGATTTATCGGAGGATTTAACTGGATATAAAAGGATTGTAAATTGTAAGGGTTGATAAATTCAGAAAAAAATGCAACAAGAAAGAATAAAATATGAAAAGGTGCTCTATATTCATAACTCCAGGTAAAACATACTAAAATAGGCAAAAGAAGACGTTGAGCAACAATATTACAATCAGATAACACACATGAATTCAGGTTAAGCTTTTGATGATCCACACTATAAAAAATTACTTGCAAAAAATGGACTTGGCAATACGCAATGATAACACAGTAGAGAATACAGACCAACATTTTGAAACTTTAATTGCAAACATCATGTCAGTAGAGGCTCATATTCAAGCTTAATGTTCCCACATTAAACAGAAGCCCAACGAAACATGCATGTATATATGAGAAAAGTAGACACATACCCATCTGATTTTGCGACATTCCTAGTGATCTTCATCTTCCTTTTTGTTCCATTATACAGCTCTTCAAGAGTACAAAGTAATGTCTTCTCCACAGGCGGTGGCTTTTCCAGATGGCTTGTACTGGTACCAGGCTCCTTCTGTGAACTGGAAGAAGCTTCACTTCGACCATTCACTGCTGAGGTCCGGTGTGCTGGTTGAAAGCGCCTTCGGTCTTGACCAAAGGTGTATGGCTTGTTGCTCGCCATGAACTCATTAAAGATATCATCTGGATCACTAGGATTGTAACGGAAATTACTTGGACCACTTGAGCCAGAAGCTGTGGCGGTCCGGCTTTGCGAACCAGGTGGAGGCATACCCTTTAAACCTTCTTCACCGTATTGGTCATAAATTGCACGCTTTTCTGGATCACTTAGTGCCTGGCAAAATTCAGACAAAATTGCTGAGAGAAGAGCAAATAAGTAAAACAACTCCTGAACTACATATTTAAGTCATGAAGGCGCTGGGGGGGAACAAATCAATGCTTTTCTGGAAGAATGTGCATTGTATAAGTGATGCTTTCCTAGAAGAAAGTACAGTACATCACGTAGTGCAAGCCCTGCAACCATGTATGTTGTGGAGTGCCAGACTAAAACTAAGCAAGTGCAGTGCAGTACAACTCTGAAAGTCTTGTGAGGCAATGAAGTCATATGCAAGTGATGGTTACCAGAGAAGGAAAGCAGCCCCAGTTTAGTAGCTTTTGTTTGCAATTGCATTTAAACAATGAAAACTGAAGTGGTGGCGCAACGTTCAGGACATGTGTAGTGTCTGGCGGTTCCGAGGCCTCGGCACCAGTGGCACTGGGAGACTGGCAGAGCGGCCCAACTTTGCCCCGTTTTCAGAGTTGGATTCTCGCTTCTTGTGGCTGGATTGTGTCATGTGTGTTTGTGTGGATGGCATCTAGGCCGGGGTTTGTTTGGTGGTGTTCGTTGTAAATTTGTCTAGCAATTGTTGGTCGTAGTCTTGTCTTGAGTGTGTGGATGTTTCGGCCTAGTCTTAGGTTTGTACAGTTGTAACTTAACTCTTTCTATCAATGACCGATATGGAAGCTTTGTGTTTTCTCCAGAAAAAAAAAAGTGTATTACTATATGGGCAGTTGGGCATCACCATACTAAATGTGGAAGTTGCAGGTAGCCTAAGCAAAAATATTTTTCAACATACTGCAAATGTATTTTCAGAGATTTAAGCAGTTAACGGTTAAATTTAAGTAAAACTAGTTAACAGTCATGACTTTTGACTTCTGAGATGAAGAGTATAGCTACTTATGGAACAGGATACAAAATTGCAGATCTCAACATAACCTGACCAGGGGTTCACGTTGTCAAATTGACTTTTTTTCATCCTTTTAAACTGCTAGAAAGGATAAATGAAACAACAATCTCATTTTGCACAACAAAATGCTACACAGAAGCAGTACATGCCCAACAAGTACTAAACTGCAAAGAACAAAAACATGAACCATATGTTGCTGCTTGTAAATTCAAGTAGATTGAACATTCTAATTTCCAAATGGGGCACCTAGCACAACTTGGAGATCCAGGTAAAACTACAAATTTAAGCTAAAAAGCTTCTTTAGCATGACTAGCTCGAAATGGAGATGCTGGTGGTATGTTATACCACAGCTAAATGGTCTTCATAACCATGATATACAACTGAACACACTAACCGAGCAACCTTTTTTATATGCGTAAAACAAGAAAAGATAAACCGTAACATTAACACTAGAAGCTCCCCACAGGAATAGCTATCATTCTATTTCGAACCGGCACCTAATCGAACGCACGTACCCCGCAACCGACATTGCATGGAAAATAAATGCGCATAATTCTTGCCTCGTAGGCCTCAGTTATCTGCTTGAACCTGGCCTCAGCCTCGGCGCCACCAGTCGGGTTCTTGTCGGGGTGCCACGTCCTAGCAAGCCGCCGGTACGACTTCTTGAGGTCCTCCAATGTGGCATTCCGGTTCACCTTGAGGATGTTGTAGTAGTCCATCGCCGCTTTGCCTTTCACAAACACAAGCAAACCACAGATGAGCAATCAAAACCCTAACCCTAGATCACCATGCTTCCAGACCCCAAAATCCACAAGAACCCCACCAAATTCAGACAAACTTTGGTTGGTCTAGATCCTACCTTTCGTCCACCGCAACCAGTTCAACACCGGATTCTCGGCAGCAGCGCCAAGAAATCGACGAAATCTGCACAAGAAACGCGGTGGAAATGCCGGGCCTAGCGCGACCTTCAATCCTCAGATATAACCCGGTAAGAATTTGCCGGAGGGCAGCAGCCGCAAGATCTTGCCTTCCGTCTATCTACAACCAAACAACGCCGAATCAACACGCCAGAAATGCGACGGATACTGAGATACAGATGAGCCAGAGGGGGGGAGAGGAAGATAAGGAACAAAACCGCCACCTCCGGCTTCGAAACGCCGCCGGAAAACTCACCGGAGAATGGGCTCCGCCGGCTCGGAAACCTCCGCCTTCCCCTCTCGCCGCGAATCTGCGGCAAGGGGGCGGAGCCGCCCTGATCTCGCGAAATAATTTTTGCAACTGACCTTTTTTTTCTCCCTCTTGCTATTTTTTCCTTTTATCTTTTGCCTATAGGGAGGATATGGATTTATTTATATTAGTTTTCGGGGCTTTTAAGGAAGGGGTGGAGTGGGATACTCCGTATGGCTTTTGGCCACGGTCTGATTTTAAAATTGGTGCGGCGGCTATTCATAACTGATTGAAAAATTACACATCTGTGTAAACATGTCATCATATGATTTTTCCTTTTTCTTGCGCCAACCTTTCATTGCAACCCCTTCCCAACCTTGACATCTCTCGCCGATGGTTAGGTTATGTTGGACCTATTTCTTCCCTTGTTCTCTTTTCGTGAATACACAAGATTGTGTATTATTTCATTGACAAATAAAGGGTGAAACAACTACAAGGTGTGACTCGCGGCCCTGCATGTACAAGCATGGCGTGATTGCAAGCACAAGAGCACAACAAGAAAAAGGGATGCTCATCCCTAATACTAAGGGGCAATTTGGATGATAGTCGATGCTTGTCTTATCAAAATATGACGTTGACCACCAGCATGGGTGTCTGTTTGATTGTCAGCCAATTTTTCTAGCCTACGTCAATACTTTGGTCGCTAGTTCGTTTTCTACGCCAACAATAGGGCAGGTTCGTGGCAACGAATTTCATTGCCAACTTTTTGGCTCGCCCGCGATTTGGCGTGGCTGGCCTGGGCGCCATCCAAATGGCCCCTAAAGGCCTTCATATCGGGCAAAATCAGGTTGAGCCCCTTGGTTTCCACCCCTATCTCAAAGCCTAGCCTCATACTCGACAATGCAGACAAAGTGTGCGCTGGAGGACGTCAACCTGTCGAAGATCCATCCATTTTGATGATTCCAGAGGCACCAAACAGTGAGCATAATAAGTGAGGATAGGCCCTTACGCAAGGCATGAGGGGTATGATCGGAAGTTTGTCCAATAGGTTGTTGGTCTCATCGTCGTTCAACTGCATTATTTGGTCAAAGACGACATCATAGACAACGGGCATCCAGTGTCTTTGTCCTTTTGAGGAGAAGGTGATCAATTCCCCCCTATTGAGATGGTTGTGGGCGAGGAAACGATCCCATTCGTCTCCTCCCGGTTGGGTCATCGTTGGTCCTTATTCGACCTCCAGAGTGTAGGGCCCCCCGGGGGGCCTCGAAGATCACAGTGTCTTTGGTCTGCTTATTGAATTTCAACCTCACATTGCATGGAACGATCTATATATCAAAAAACAGAAACAAGCACAACATTAATGGTTATAGGAAAAAAACAAAAACATATCATGTCATATAAAGAAGGTTTGTTGTTACCTTCGAAGGAACATAGCACTGCTGGAAGTAGATGCCAAAAAGATCGCCAGTTGCAAAGCAGAGGGCGCACTTTGACTTGCATATTTCACATGGTGGTGGATGGACCATTCTACAAGAAACATACCATCTGCACATTACAACAACCGGATTCTATGCTTGTTTGGGCTATAGATTCTACAAGCAACATACCATTTTTCATAACATTTCTCCGGTAATTTTTAAAAACCGGAAGGCGATTTCTCTTATGGAACAATACATCAAACAATAATACATCCATACAAACTAGTATAGCATATTGCAGCAACGAGCACATTGCAACAACGGACAATACATCCATACAAAACCGGAAGACGATTTCTCTTATGGAACAAAACATCCATATAAACAAGTATAGCATATTGCAGCGACGAGCACATTGCAGCAAAGAACAATACATCCATACAAACTAGTATACGATTTCTCTTATGGAACTATAGATTCCACACAAACAAGTATAATATATTGCAGCAAACTAGTATAATATATGCATACATAGAAGAAAAGGAGCACGAGGGGAGGGGATCTCACCTCTTAAGGAGGAGGTGGTGGCGGTGGCGATTAGCATCGACGTCGGGCGAGGTTCGAAAGTGGTGGCGACGGCGACCCTAAGCGAGGTTCAGAGGGCAGTGGTGGCGACGTCGGGCGAGGTCCGGAGGTGGCGGTGGCGGCGACGTCGGGCGAGGTCCGGAGGTGGCGGTGGCGCTGGTAGACAGGGGGGAGTAAAAGGTAGTGTATGAGTAAATCAAATTCACTGGGCCAGGCCTCGGGTTCCTAGCGTTGGCCCAAGGGCTCCACGCCATTGCTATTGTTTACTTTAAATTTTATAATATTACCTTTTTACTTTATTTGTTGTACACATTGTTTTATTTTGTAACTTTGTTGTAGAAGTTAAGTTTATTATTTTAATATGTCATTATTCTTATCAACAGGGCTGCAATGGAAGTGAATGTATTTTACTTTATTATTTTAATATGTCGTTTTGTGGATAATGGAAGTGAACGTATTTTGTGGAGTAGGATTTGCAAAACTCAATGATGGCATTCCCAAAAAGGGCATGACAGGACAAGAAACTTTATCTATATGGCGTGTATATAAATCCTACGCCAGCACAATCTCCCAACTGGTCAGCACAGCTAGACCCACACAGTAGTGGCATCGTGCAAAATAGCTACGCCAGCACTAGTCATGTATAGCTGGCGTACCTATTATGCCAACGCCAGCACTATTTGAAAAAAAATAGTGCTAACGTTGATGAAAACCGGCATGCCACCAAAGAAAGTTGTGGCTAGCACATTTTCCACTAGTGAGAGGGTAGCGATGAGCGGGTGAAAGAACATGCGGTGCCCCCATGTTTGGTTTTGGTAATTAATGATAATCTCTATGGATTAATGGTTGCCTTGAGTTATATTTGAAGGTTTTGTCTATAGGCTTTTCTTGGAGTATATGTGTTGGTCTCAAGGAGAGTTTGTGTCGACCAAGGTGCTATTCAAGGAATTACCCAAAGATTGGTCTTGTGAGAGGTTGATCAAGACTAAGTCAAAGAGTGAATCAAGTTGATCAACACACAAAGCGTAGAAGATGTACCGAGAGGGATCAAGTGATCCCATGGTATGGTAAGCATTGTCAATTGCGCTTTGTGTACAAACCCATGGTCTTCGTGAGAGTTCTTTGTGGGGTTAGGTTGCGGTGTGCACGTTCAATTGATGCATCACGAAGAGATCAAGTTCTTGAAGCTTGCCATCCATTGTGATGACAATGGGCTTGTGAAGATGTGCCGAAGAGTGTGAAGGAAATGTGCCCTAGAGGCAATAATAAAGTTGTTATTTATTTCCTTATATCATGATAAATGTTTATCATTCATGCTAAAATTGTATTAACCGGAAACATAATACTTGTGTGAATACATAGACAAACAGAGTGTCACTAGTATGCCTCTACTTGACTAGCTCGTTGATCAAAGATGGTTATGTTTCCTAGCCATAAACATGAGTTGTCATTTGATTAACGGGATCACATCATTAGGAGAATGATGTGATTGACTTGACCATTCCGTTAGCTTAGCACTTGATCGTTTAGTATTCTGCTATTGCTTTCTTCATGACTTATACATATTCCTATGACTATGAGATTATGCAACTCTCGTTTACCGGAGGAACACTTTGTGTGCTACCAAACGTCACAACGTAACTAGGTGATTATAAAGGAGCTCTACAGGTGTCCCCGAAGGTACTTGTCGGGTTGGCGTATTTCGAGATTAGGATTTGTCACTCTGATTGTCGGAGAGGTATCTCTGGGCCCACTCGGTAATGCACATCACTATAAGCCTTGCAATCATTGTAACTAATGAGTTAGTTGCAGGATGATGTATTACGGAGAGAGTAAAGAAACTTGCCGGTAACGAGATTGAACTAGGTATTGAGAGACCGACGATCGAATCTCGGGCAAGTAACATACAGATGACAAAGGGAACAACGTATGTTGTTATGCGGTTTGACCGATAAAGATCTTCGTAGAATATGTAGGAACCAATATGAGCATCCAGGTTCCGCTATTGGTTATTGACCGGAAACGTGTCTCGGTCATGTCTACATAGTTCTCGAACCTGTAGGGTCCGCACGCTTAAAGTTCGATGACGATTGTATTATGAGTTTTTGTGTTTTGATGTACCGAAGATAGTTCAGAGTTCCGGATGTGCTCACGGACATGACAAGGAGTCTCGAAATGGTCGAGACGTAAAGATCGATATATTGGATGACTATGTTCGGACACCGGAATGGTTTCGGGGAGTTTCGGACATATACCGGAGTGCCGGGGGGTTACCGGAACCCCCTGGGGAGTTTAATGGGCCAAGATGGGCATTAGTGGAGAAGAGGAGGGGCGGCTAGGGCTGGCCGCACCCCCCCTCCCCCTCTAGTTCGAATTGGACAAGGATGGGGGGGGGGGGGGCGGCGCCCCCTTTCCTTCCTCCCCTCTCCTTCCCTTCCTTTCCCCCTACTACTCCAACTAGGAAAAGAGGAAGTCCTACTCGCGGTGGGAGTAGGACTCCTCCCTGGCGCGCCCTCCTCCTGGCCGGCAGCCTCCTCCCCCTGATCCTTTATATACGGGGGCAGGGGGCACCTCTAGACACAAGTTGATCTGTTGATTTCTCTTAGCCGTGTGCGGTGCCCCCTCCACCATATTCCACCTCGGTAATATCGTAGCGGTGCTTAGGCGAAGCCCTGCGTCGGTAGCATCATCAACACCGTCATCACACTGTCGTGTTGACGGAACTCTCCCGCAAAGCTCTGCTGGATCGGAGTTCGTGGGACGTCATCGAGTTGAACGTGTGCTAAACTCAGAGGTGCCGTACGTTCGGTACTTGGATCGGTCGGATCGTGAAGACGTACGACTACATCAACCGCGTTGTCATAACGCTTTCACTTTCGGTCTATGAGGGTACATGGACAACACTCTCCCCTCTCATTGCTATGCATCACCATGATCTTGCGTGTGCGTAGGATTTTTTTTGAAATTACTATGTTCCCCAACAGAGTGGCTCACCCATAGTGGAGTATGGGGGAGCAATCTACTAGTCTTCAGCGAGCCAACGCAATCAAGAAAGGTGGTCCAGCTTGAGGAAGTCAAGATTGTCTACATCTAGCTCAAGTGGACTTTGTGCAAGGCAAAGGTTTGCCCTTGATAGGTTTTCTATTTTACCGATCTCATGGTGGTAGTAGGGAGACTGGGTTATAGGATCAATTGCCGTACTATCAAGGGGGCTCTTTATGAGTAGCTTGATCGTATCGTTCGCAGAGAGCTCAAAACATTGCATACTTGCATCATCTTTCTTGGTTCTTGTTTGGTTCTCTTTGTGAGTCTTAGAGCTTATGGTCATCTTGATGACAAGCTCAATGTGACGCCCTCGATTCAATCGTACACTAACCATACACGCAAATGTGTACGATCAAGATAAAGGACTCACGAGAAGATATCACAACACAACTCTACACTACTAGGGAAAAGGCTAGCAACAACGTGGGTTTTAGGTGTATCAGTAGCGCGGGAAGGCGCGCTACTAATAAGGCGCTACAACTATTGCTTAGCGATAGCGATGGCGACGCCGCATCTTGCTAGGACAAATAGCTGCAGCGTTTTTCAATCCCACGCCATCGCTAATGTAACTACTGGCAGCGTGTTTTCTCTCCATCGCTACTAGTATTCTTTTTTTTATTTTTTTATTTTTAGTGTATTTATGCGCCATCGTACAAATATTGGTACAATACCAGTTATGAGGTTTACATCATTATGTCCATAACAGTATGTCAAATGAAGGTGGATTAGGTTCAAGTGGAGGCAATATGTGGTGCATGTCAAAAGTATACTACTAATCCAAACTTGATCTAGTTTGGACTAATAGTACTTTCGATGTGCACCCCATGTTGCCTCCACTTGAATCTAATCCGCCAGCACAAGCTATTTAATCATCATCATAGTCATTACCACCAACAGTATTTATTTAATCACCACTAACACTAGCTAATAATAATCATCATAGTCATTACCACCAACACTAGCTATTTTATCATCATAGTAATAGTGTAGCACATCATCATCCTCAAACTCATTTCTAGCTAGCTAATCACTCCTGCTGCTCTCTCTTAAGTAAAATAACATAAAACATGTGTAGATCTCCTCCTTGATCAAGTTGGAGCATGTAGATGAACCTATCTCCTAATCATGGGTAGCGCATCTGTTTGCTGCCCCCTAGTACTTCTCTGTGCTCCCCCATCACATATTTGGTCCAGTCTTGCACTATTAAGCATCCGTCGCTGATCTTGAATGCACTAAAGTAATCTGTAGGATATCTTGGCCGTAAGCTAATAATACTCATGGTACCTTTAGTCTCGATCCCATAAGGCACAACATTCATCGGGAGTCCCTGTTGAAGAACATCGTATGGTAACATACTTAGCAATGAAGTTTAGCTTCAAAAATAATGTATGGAAAAGATGTACTGAGGACAAATAGTAAAAATCTTACCATCCTTCCTAAATAGATGTGACCGTAGTTCATTACGAACACTATTGGTCGCACGTTTTCGATACTAACATTTCTAAATGCAGGAAGAAAATTTTTCTTGACAGTATCAAGATCCTCAAGCCATGAAACATAATGACTTAGCTCCTCATGATTGAGTTCAGCCCGGGACAGTAGTAGGTCCTGTCTACCAAGCTACTGGACATGTTTGCTTGCACCAAATAAGTCGACAATACAAATTAGTTGTCAACTATTTTTGAATAAACAATATCAAAGACATAAATATGGTTGAGAAACTTACATAATGGTATAACTGGAGGCGTCTGCACATCAAACCAGATGTCGGTATTACCTTCAATATCATCTTCCGGACGAATATCAAAGGTGATAACCATATCAGGCTCAAATGCATAAGTCTTGCATAGTGCTCGCCATGTTTTGCATCCAAAATAGGTGTAGTCGTCTGAATTGTATAATTTTGCGTGGAAAATATAACCATGCTCGGTCTTCAAGTAAACTTTCTTTACCTCCGTAGTATGACTGAAACCTATCTTATCCAATACAAAAACTCTTGCATGGCATGGGATACGCTAGTAGAATAGTAAAAAAAATATAAGTTGAAGCAAATGAAGCAGATGTCATGCTTAATTACGAAAAAAGACTTGTCGTTGTGACTTACTGTATCCACTTCAAAGTTCTCGTCGACTTGATCTCAAGCGCCTATCATCATCTAGGAAGATTCCGTCGACACAGGCAGCGCTTGTCTTCACAAAGATTTGCAAATACCAAATCCTTTTCGTCGTCAGGACATTTCCTATGTTCATAGTTAAAACATTAATTGAAAATTGATCAAGACAACTACCAGGATACTCAACACACAAATCCGGGGCACTCGATATTTCCTACATATTCGGCACAAGTCATGCCAAAATTCACGGAAAAATCCGCATGACCTTTGCTAAAATAGGACATATCGGCGCTGAAATTTGCCGAACGAAATGAATCAACACTCCGCAAAACCTAGGCCACTCGGAGGTGTAACCTGCAAACATGACCTGCCACTTGGATATTGAGCAACACAAGATATACATTTCAAAATATCTTATAGGACTCAAATTAGCATGCATTCAATAAGCAAAAGTAAATCATCTCATGCGTCCGTACATCGCCGAATATTATCACTAATACATCCCGAATAGTGTCATACATATAACATCACTAATACAACTAAAACCCTAGCACACGATGGGTATTGGCGCGGGCGGTGGACACCCACAGAGAAGGAACCATCACGGGATCATAGCTCCAATGAGATCCCTGGAGAACCTGCCAGGTATTGGAGAACCTGTGCTCCAACGCAAACAAGTAGCGACGGACGGCGCATCCTCCTCATCGACACGGTGGACGCACCACCTCCGCTGGAGTCCTCGAGCCTCTGGACCGTCATCGCCCACGCGACCGCCACCAAAGAAGGTTCGGTCAACAACAGCTGGCTCCTCACCAACCTGCACCCCTCGGTAGGTAGCGCCTCCAGTACCACCCGGCGGAGCCCAGTCCCGGACATGGCCCATCTGGTCAAGCAGGTGTCGTCCTCCGCCGACTCGACGACGAGGATGCGGGATAGGCATCGTCCATGCGATGCGGGAAAAATTTCTTTAACTAAAAAAATAGCACAAAGTTCTTACTAACCAGTTCTATTAATTCAACTAGTTCTTACTAAAAATAAACTTATTATAAATAAAAATAAACTAGTACCTAATTAGTACCTAGTTCTTACTAACTAATTAGTACCTAGGAACTACTGCCCTAATTACCATCTAATTTGAAGAACCTAGGGGTGGAAAGTGGTTGCGGATATTCCAATTATCCAACTATAAAGTGAAATAAGTGGTCAAATTTTACTCGTTTTATGATTCATCTTAGAAATTTGATTCGTTTCCACCCTTACATGAACACTAACTCATTTGAGCCGCATCCGCATCCGATTCGTTTCCACCCTTACATGAACCCTAACTAATTTGATGCAACTAAAATATAAAGAAACCCTAGGCAGAGGTAGGGGAGAGGGAGGAGCAGGCGTGCTCACCTCGGGTGCCTGCGACGAGGGAGGGGCAGGCGGTGTCGAGGTCGGGGTCGGGGCTCGGACCTTGGCGGATGGCGGCGTCGAGGTCGTGGTCTGGGCGGCGTTGAGGTCGGGCGGGCGGCGTTGAATCTGGGGTCGAGGCGGCATAGAGGTGTCGGGAGAGGCGGCTGTGCCGACAGGCGGCGGCGGCGTAGAGTGGAGAGTTGGATTTGGGGGAAGTGGCCGTGGGGAAGGACGAACCTCGTGGTTAAGTCAGAAGTAGCAGTAGCGCGTTGCAGCTAAGTTAGCTACAGCGCATTCTAGGATACACGGTACTGCTACTCCTTTCTATTTCCCCCCTTTTTCATTTAGTTTTCTTCACATTTTATTTTTTTCCTTTCACCTTATTCTACTTCTTTCATTTTCAATTACCTTTCTATTTGCTTTCCATTTAATTTTATATCCTTTAGCGAGAGCGAGTTTAGATTAAAACGCAGCTGCTACAAAGAAAGTAGCGTAGCAGCTGTTCGTTATATGTCGCTACTACTATGTGTAGCCTATCGGCTAAGCCGTGGGAATTTTAGTAGTAACGTGTTTAGAGCAAGACGCGCTACTGCTAGAACTTTATCTGCAGCGTGGTTTGCACAGGAGCGCTACTGCTACTTAGCACCAGCGTGCTTTTTTTACCCTCGCTACTGCTAAAGTTCTGTGTATAAGGTTTTCCCTAGTAGTGCTAGACACAAATTAAAATAATACAAGCTTTATATTACAAGCCAGGGGCCTTGAGGGCTCGAATACATAAGCTCGAAAACACAAGAGTCAGCGGAAGCAACAATATCTGAGTACAGACATAAGTTAGACAAGTTTGCCTTAAGAAGGCTAACACAAAAGCAACAACGATCGAAAAGGCAAGGCCTCCTGCCTGGGAGCCTCCTAACTTCTCCTGGTCATCGGCGGTCTCCACGTAGTAGTAGGCATCAACGGTGGCATCTGGCTCCTGGGCTCCGACATCTGGTTGCATCAACCGCAAAGAAGAAGAAGGGGGGGGGGAGAGGGAACAAAGCAACGATGAGTACTCATCCAAGGTACTCACAAGCAAGGATCTACACTACATATGCATCGGTATCAGTGAAATGGGCTGTATCTGTGGACTGAACTGCAGAATGCCAGAAGAGAAGGGGGAAAGCCTAGCCTATCGAAGACTAGCATCTTCAAGCAGCTCCAAGCATCTTGCAACATCAGAAGAGATAAGAGTAGCATAAAGTAAAGTAGTAGTGTTATCAACCTCGGCCAGAGATCCTTTCTCGACTCCCTGCGAGAAAGACATCCCAGAGCCATACTATCCATTTCTCATCACAATCCAATTCTCATCACAAGTATCCAGTTCTAGTTGTATCGATCGGGATACAACTCCAAGTGTCCGTTACCATAGGACAGGCTATCGATAGATGTTTTCTTCCCTGCAGGGGTGCAACAACTTACCCACCACGCTCGATTAACTCCGGCCGGACACACTTTCCTGGGTCATGCCCGGCCTCGGCCAAACAATACGTTGCAACCTGACTTAGACTTAATAGAGAGGTCAACACGCCGGACTAAACCTATGCCCCCAGGGGTCATGGGCCATCGCCCCGGGAACTCCTGCATGTTGCGAGGGCGGCCGGTGAGCAGACCTAGCTACCTCCTTCAACAAGGCAGGTGCTTACACAGTCCAACCTTGCGCGCGCCGCTCAGTCACTGACGTCATTAAGCTTCGGCTGATGCATACGATGCAGAATGCCCATAATATGCCCGCGTGATGGTTAGTGCTATTAGGCCAGAGGCCCCTCGGATCAAATATCCAAATCATAGTGGATTAGGAACGCGGCGGTAACAAACAGAGACTCACGAAAGATGTGATCCCGTCGCCCCGTCTCGAGGACTTGCGACAAGGGCTAAGAATGCCCGGCCACGCCTCGTAATTATCTCGCGGGCACCCTCCAGGTCAACCCGACTCCTCGTCACTTGCAAATATGCTCGCGTGGGTACCCCTCAGGGACGACCCGTCTTTAGTAACATGATTCAGTGTAAAGTCATAGTAACCAAAGTAACTGTGTGTCTAACACCAAGGGGAAAACCAGAGGAATCACCCTTGACGGATTCCACTCGATGTAATCATCAAGGTGAACGTAAGAGGAACCACCCTCGAAGTTCACACTTGAGGGGTTGCACGACAGAGTCGTATCGTATGTGGTTAAGGCGGAATCACCCACGATGACCACGACCGAATAACTACACTACAGGGTAACATCAGAAGTGTTAATGAGGTCTCACCCCCGGCACTCGATAGTAGCCCAGTAGTGTCGAGCAACTAAGGGGAAAGTGATGTGCGGTGTCGGGCCTGGTCTTCGATCCCGTCGATCGGGTCTTCGATGATGAATCAGGGGCAACAAGGACAAGGTGGGGGTCACTGATGGATCACTAACCAACCTATACTAAGCAGTTTAGGATAAGCAGGTAGGTAACAATGAGCAGGTTACAAAGCAGGCTATGCATCAGAATAGGAGCAAACAATAACAGTAGCAAAATCTAATGCAAGCATGAGAGAATGGAATGGGAGATATCGGGATGATCAAAGGAGGGGCTTGCCTGGTTGCTCTGGCAAGGAGGGGGTCATCGTCGACGTAGTCGATCACAGGAGCAGCATCGGTCTCGGGGTCTACCGGAGAAAAGAGGGGGAAGAAACAGTAAATACAGAGCAAACAGATGCATCACTAAGCATAACATGAAAATACGCAATGCTAGAGGTGAACTAACGCGGTACTACACGTTGAAGACGGAGAGGGAAAACATCCGGAGGGGTTTTCCTAGTGTTTGGCATTTTCGAGACAGATGAAAGAGAGGGGAAAGTTCCATGTTCGGCATGCTAGGGGCATGTGACAGATGAACGGACCGCGCATTCAGATTCGTTGGATTTTTTTGAGCAACTTTCATGTAGAAAACATTTTCATCTGAGATACGCATAATTTTATATGGTTTTTGAAAGTTTCAACAATATTCCGGTATGAATTAAATTAACAGAAATGAATTATTGCATCAGCATGAGGTCAACAGGTCAACCGCAGTTTGCTCAGGTCAAACACGGCAGTGGGTCCCCCATCATAGAAAGTGGGTCTAATGAAGTTTAATTTAGCTAAACAGAGTTAATTAGTGGTTGGGCCCCACGTGTCAATGACTAATTAGATTAACTAATTAATTTAGTTTAATTAGCGTGGGGGCCAACATGTTAGTGGCAGTAGCTGCCACATCAGCATGATTGACTTGGTCAATCGCCAACCGGGCACTGGGGCCTTGGTCAACGACCGTGGGTGGCCCAGTGGTGCCACGTCAGCGGTGCCGGAGCTTCACCACCGGTGACTAAAATCACGGCGGCGTGTACAGGGGGGCACCGGGATTCTGCTATAGGGCACGGGGGAGGTCGCGGTTAGGGGCGTTCGAACAAGCGCACGAAGGCGCGTCGACTGGGGGCGGTGGCGTCACCGGAGTTGGCTGGAATCGGCGCCGGTGTCAAGGCCAGCGGCGGAGCGGCTTCGGCCGAATACGGAAATGGCGAGGCAACGTGCTACTGAGCAAAAGAGGAGGCTGGGAAGGATCTACGTGGTGCGGCGAGTCCAATGTGCACGAGCTCGTGACCAAACGGTCACCGGAGACGCGTCGGCGACGAGCTCCGCGGCGATGCGTTCGGCCTCGTCATGAGAGCTAGCTAGGGTTCGCGCGAGAGCAAACGGAGAAATGTAGGAGGTAGAGAAGCTCACCACGCGGCACACGAAGGCCGGTGAGAGGCTTAGTAGCAGCAGCAGTCGCCGGAGTCGAAGAAGACGGCGGTGACCCGAGGAAGAAGGCGACGGCGTTGGGGTGATGCAGGGGGTCCCGGCTCGAGCAGGTGGTCGGGGAGGAAGTAGCGAGGGCCGGAGAACCGACCTGTCATGGGGACGGGGCGAGGTGGCGATGGTGGCCGCGGCTAGGACGGGGCCATGGCGACGGGCGCACTCGGGATCGAGCGAGAGGAGAGGGGAGAGGTGGATCTGGGGGAGGGGAGGCGCAGAGGCGAGCGAGAGGGGGCAAGTGGGCGAGTGGGGAGGGAGCCCGAGGCGCCAGGGGGTGGAGTCCTTATCCACTAAGGCACCGACGGCGAGGTGGGTTCGGCGGGACGCGACTTGGACGCGCACGGGGTCGGGTGAACAGAGAAGACGACCGGGGAGGAAAATGGGCTGGGCCTGGTCAGGTGGGCCGAGGCCCAGGGGCGCGGTGGCCAGCTGGGCCAGTGGGCCCAGTGGTGCCGACCTTTTCCCTTTTATATATAAAAAAACCAGAGATGGGTAAGAAAATATTGGGCATGCTATTTACTTAGGAAAAATATGGGAAGTGACCCTATTATTCCCTGGTGATCTTAGACAGTGCCACAAATATTTTGGAGACCAGAAGAATTCATTTGGTATTTTTCATAAATAGGATAACATTTAAAAATGCTGAATTGGTGCTGTTATAATTGGTAATGCTCATCTTTGCACAAAAGTGATGTTGTGTTCATTAACAAATAATTGTTATGTAATTTTTGACAAATGATGAACATTTTTCCAGCAACTTTTGAGCAACTTCAAACTTCCCTTGAATTTGAATTGGCTGGAATTTCAAATGGGATATTGAACAAAGGTGATTAAGCACTGTTTGGAAAAATGATTAGTTTAATCACAGAGGGTTACTGTAGCATGACACTGGGGGTGTTACAAAGCTCCTCCACTACAAGAAATCTCGTCCCGAGATTTAAGTGGGAAAGTAAAGAGTAACTTCGGGAGAACTGGCCCTTATATGGTTAATTATCTGGTGAACAATTCAGGGAATGAGGCGGAAGTATCTCTCGAGTTGAAACTTAATAAAACATCGAGAGCAAAGTATGAAGGTACCATGAGAAGTTTTAACGGGCAGGCAGTCATTCCATGCCTAATCAAAAGGTGAAAGGGGTTCAGAGCAACAACACCAAACATTATTGCGTCTGATACTAGAATAGATCACTAGGACGATGGCTCATGAATTACTGTGACGCCCCCGATTCAATCGTACACTAATCATGCACGCAAATGTGTACGATCAAGATCAGGGACTCACGGGAAGATATCACAACACAACTCTACAAATAAAATAAGTCATACAAGCATCATAATACAAGCCAGGGGGCCTCGAGCGCTCGAATACAAGTGCTCGATCATAGACGAAGTCGTGGAAGCAACAATATTTGAGTACGAGACATAAGTTAAACAAGATGCCATAAGATGGCTAGCACAAAGCGGGATCTGAGATCGAAGAGGCGCATGCCTCGCTGGGATCCTCCTAACTACTCACAGTCGTAAATCGGCGGGCTGCTGCGTAGTAGGGCACCTCCGGTGTAGTAGTCGTCATCGACGGTGGCGTCGCTCGCCCTGGCTCCATCGTGCAGTCGCAAAGAACCGGTAAAGAAAGGGGAAAAGGGGAACAAGGCAACCGTGAGTACTCATCCAAAGTACTGCAAGCAAGGAGCTACACTACATATGCATGGATATATGTGTAAAGGGCCATATCGGTGGACTGAAGCTGCAGAATGCCGAATAAGAGGGGATAGCTAATCACCGTCAAGACTACGCTCGGCAGCCTTCGCCTTGCAGCATGTAGAAGAGAGCAGACAGAAGTCCTCCAAGTAGCATCACATAGCAATAATCTTACCCGGCGATCCCCTCCTCGTATCCCTGAGAGAGAGCGACCACCGGTTGTATCTGGCACTTGGAAGGGTGTGTTTTATTAAGTATCCGGTTCTAGTTGTCATAAGGTCAAGGTACAACTCCAAGTCGTCCTGTTACCGAAGATCACGGCTATTCGAAGAGATTAACTTCCCTGCAGGGGTGCACCACATAGCCCAACACGCTTGATCCCATTTGGTCGGACACACTTTTCTGGGTCATGCCCGTCCGCGGAAGATCAACACGTCGCAGCCCCACCTAGGCTCAACAGAGAGGTCAGGCCGGTCTAAAACCTAACATGTGGGTGCAGGCCCATCGCCTTAACACAACTGCACGTTGCGACGCTGCCGAAGCAGACCTAGCCTACAGCGTCCAGTCCAATCCGGTAGCGCCACTCGGTCGGCCGACGTCACGAAGTGCCGGTGATACCACGACGCCGAGTGCCCATATCTTTCCCACGTGAGTTGGTTAGTGCGTATAGGCCCGTGAGCAGGACTCGGATCGATACCAAGATCTCGTTAAGCGTGTTAAGTATCCGCGAACGCCGAGCAGGCCAGGCCCACCTCTCTCCTAGGCGGTCTCAACCTGCCTGCCGCTCCGCCACAAAGATCCATCCAGAGGGCCATCGGGACAAAGGTCCTTTCAGCCCCAATCCGTGAATCACTCGCATGGTGCTCCACAAGCCGACCGACTTTAGTCACCACATGTATCATGTATAAATATAAGTATATACCCGTGATCACCTCCCGAGTGATCACGGCCCGATAGTATAGCACAGCAGACGGACAAGAATGTAGGGCCACAGATGGAATACTAGCATCCTATACTAAGGGTAGGATTGCGGGTAAAGGTAACAACAAAGATAGTAGCAAGGACAAAGGCTATGCAAAGTATAGGATTAAGCGAAGCGGTAACATGCTACACTACTCTAATGCAAGCGGTATAGAGAAGAGTAGGCGATATCTGGTGATCAAAGGGGGCTTGCCTGGTTGCTCGAGACAAGGAGGGGTCGTCGGGGCGTAGTCGACCACGAGGGGCATCAACATCGCCACGGGTCTCTAGGAAAGAAGTAAAGCGGAGGAACACAATAAATAACGAGCAATCAAAGCATCACAAAGCGTAACATGGCGATACGCGGTGCTAGGTGTGCCCTAACGCGGCGATGGGTGTTACCGTGAAAAGGAAACATCAGGAAAGTATCCCGGTGTTTCGTGTTTTCGAGCAAAGGAGCCGGAGGGGGAAAGTTGCGAGTTTGATATGTTAGGGGTGCGTGGCGGACGAACGGGCTGCATATCCGGGTTCGTCTCGTCGTTCTGAGCAACTTTCATGTAGAAAAGTTTTTAATCCGAGTTACGGATTAAAAGATATGATTTTCTAAAGATTTTATTAATTTCTGGAATTTAATTAATTATATAATTAATTCGAAAATGAATTAATGACATCAGCATGATGTCATCTTGACATCGGCAGATCAACAGAGTTGATTGGTCAACCTGACCAGTGGGTCCCATCGTCAAGTGACACATTTTAATTAACAGTTAATTAAACTAATCATAATTAATTAAGGGGTGGGCCCCATCGTCATACTAATTAATTAGCTAATTAACAATAGTTAATTAATCATTAGGTTAATTAATCTTAATTGATTAATTTAATCAGAATTAATTAAGTTAATTAATTAGTTAATTAATTAATTTCATTATTTATTTTTTTCTTTATTATTATTATTTTCTAATTAATTTTTTTTATTAAAACGTTCCCTGGACGGGGCCCATGTGTCATAGGGCCATGGGGCCTAACGGTACACACAGGCGCTAATGGTTTTGGCTGGGCGCCCGACAGGTTAACCAAGGCGGCCTCAGGTGAGACCAAGGCCTTGGGGGCCATCCGATCGCCGGCGGGAAGCCGCAAAGAACGCCATGAGAAGGCGGGCGCGCCATGGGCGTATCTTGAGGAGGAAGGGGAGGGGCATAGCGCGACAGGGGACGCGACGGCACGCCGGGCGAGGCGAGGTCACGTCGGCGCCAATGAGCCGGGAAGAAACCATGGCGTGGGGAGGAGGCCACGCCCCGGGCGGTAGAAAGGGCGCGGACGACGGGCACGGCCGGCAGTGGTGCCAAGGCCGAGGACAAGGGAAAGGAGGAGACAGGGGGTTCCTCACGTTGGCGCCAGGGAGTGGCAGCGGGCGCTGGGAGGAAGACGGGACGGCCGGCGGACGGAGAGGCGATCCGATGGGGAAGAGGAAGCAGGCAGCGTGTTGGTCTTCGAGCGCAGCGTCGGGCGAAGAGGACGGCGGCGGCGTGCGTGGATGGCGTCCGGCAAGAGGGGGGCGGCGAGGACGAGCGACGGAGAGGGACGGATGGAGGCTTGGCGGGCGCTGGGCGGCGCCGGCGGCGGCGACGTCTGAGCGCCCGATCCACCTGGATCGGGGAAGGGAGTGGGGAGTGGGGAACGTGGGGCGGACGGGGAGTGGGGCGATAGGCTAGGGTTTGGGGAGGGTTAGTAGGCGCCACTGGGCGGGCCTGGTTGGCTCAGAGGCCGGTGGCTGTGTGGGGGGGTTCTTTTTCTCTTTATTTTAGTTAGCTTTGTTTTACTGTTTTATTCCTTTCCTTTTATTTATTGTCTTCACAGTTTTTCAAAAATGTTTAGCACCTAATTGATTTTTATAAAATATGGGAGCTAGCTCATAATTTGCAAGTGCATTAGATCCTAGCATCAAAACTAGTTTGGGTGAAATACTATTTCATATTAGATTTATATTAATTAAAAGGTTATTAAATAATGTATTCAGCCTTTATTTGAGATTGTTTAAATGACTTATCACATTTCAATAATGTTGTTTACAATTTTATCCTAGCCTCTGATTTATCTACTATTTATTGAACATTTTAGTTTTTAAGTTTGAAAACTTTTGTTGTTTGCCTTTAATTAAATTTTGAATTTGAATCGGCTTCGAACTAACAAGGGATTCACAATAGTAACGGAGGTGACGTGGCATCATTAGCAGAGTTTTTCTGTAGCCTAATTATCCGGGCGTCACAATTACATACAAAGGCAAGTGAAAAGGATACTTCGGAATCAAGGATGTACAGGAGTCAGGTTTTGATCCTGTGGAGCTGTGGGTTATGGGCCCACCACGTGGTTCAAAAGTAGGAAGGACGCCGACATATTGCATGATCATGGTAGCAAGGCATGTCGAGGATAGTCATCCGCTTATGTTGGCAACAACGTTGGTACCAAGGGCGAGGGACGAAGAGAACCATTTTCCTGCTCATTAATTCTAGGCGGACCAATAGGCAAAGTTCTCGTCCATTGATGTTACCGAAATGTCAGCAACATTAGTAACAGGGTCTCACTAACAAGGTTGTACATGGGGGGTGTTTTATAAGAAGGGATTTATTTCTGCTTATATCATATAGATCAGAAGAAAGGTTAAACAAACCAATGGAAAGAAAAAGTATGATTATCAAATCAAACAGTCCAATGGAAAGGAATATGTGTTCACACATAAGAGTTGGGAGTATATCCTTCCCAAGGAAAAGTGGAGTAGGATATACATGATAGGACAGCAAGTTCAAACGCATTTAGATAATGGGGCGAGGGAATAATCATGATATTACCCATACAACGGTGTGAGGGTAATTGAACGAGAAACATTTTGTATTATGCTTCTGATGTCCTTGTTGATATTTGGAATACCACAGTCACAGCTCGATGCAGCAACGATATGGTGTCAAGTAAAGATTGGGTTCAAAGATCTCAAGAGATACCGAGAAACAATTCCAAGATTATCTCAGAATGTAAGGAATAACCAAGCACAACCAGGTCTGTGTTGGCAGAAAGTCAAGGTGTCATTGATGATATCACAAATCATCGAGGGGCAGGGATGGTATTTCTGGCCATGAATTCAGTTGACATCTTTGAAGAGGTCAAATTGTTGACGGTGATCACGACAAATTTTGTCAAGAGACTCTATGAAGATGCCATCGAGTAGAAAAGGAAGGATGAAGTGAAAGGCTATGAGAACCACGGATTCGACACAAGCTCGAAGTCAAGCCTGTTGTTTGAGGTGAAATGATATGACGAGGAAGATTGACGTAAGTTAGCTCATCATAAAAAATTGTGCTCCGGGAAGGACCAGGTAGCACAGTTAAAATTTAGCAAGATACAAACATAGCCGATCAGGCTAGGAATGATGTGATGGAGTATCCAACTCCCCAGCAACAAAGTACTATGAGTGTTGAATCACCGAGCGGAATTGATTCATTGTTCGGTGGTCTCGGTTGAAGACAACCCAGAACCCATGGAGTGACTATGACAGGGAAAGGTATCACCCCATCTGAAAAATTTCATAGGACATAGTACAATAGGATGATATCCTCGAGATAGTAGGGGGTAATGCTCGAGGTAGTTCAGTATAGAGGTTGGACAGGTATATCGACTCACAGAAGACAAGTGCTTTAGCTTGTCCACGAAGTGGGATCAAAGAACAATCATGGTCAGGACCATGGTTGCAAGGGACCAAATATCAGAAATAAGATGAACTTATACCAAGGAGATAATTAATTTTAAGAGAAGCTTCCATGATAAGTTCTATATCGTGTCCATGGGCATGAACACAAAGTTCAAGGTCGACTCCCACTTCTTCAATGCATAACCTTTCATTCACTCCTCGTTTTCGAAGAATTTTTAGTGCAAAAGATTTATCTGGTGAAGCACCAGAAGAATATGACTCACATCTCTTTCGAGTTCACACGGATTAGAGGAGGCATAGGTTCAACCCGTAGGGGTATCTTAGGAACATATATCACTAACTTCCAGAGCATATAACATCAGCTCAATAGCAGAGCATGGTTGAGAATAAGTAGAGGATCCAGTTTACCGAAGGCAATATGTATCAGGGGAAGAGCGCACGAGATTTTGAATATGAAGGACATTGCCGGATAATAATCCAACAAAGGATTCAATGGTCCTCAATGGATCGATGTGAGTATCGATACTCATTCGGAAGAAGGAAAGAATGCAAAGGCATCAGATTATAGAAACAGCTGAATAATTCGACGTTCAAGTTGAAGGGAACTAGGTGGACAATCAATTACAACATGATTGGCCGAGATCCAACTCATGCCCAGAATGACGTATGAGCAGTGAGGTCAAATTTCAGGGTTCGACTGATGATTGCGAGCAATTGCAACATATTGAATCAATAGGCTCAGGATGACAATGACAAAGGATGTTAATGAATATTGACGGACATATGGATTTAACCACAATGCAGGTAGACAAGACTTTCAGGAGCACTAGGTTGTAGAGGATCTTCGGGAGATCGAATTGCATTCGAAGAATTTTGTGAGACATATGATCAACCGGGGATGAACGAATCCCCGATAAGTGTGAGGAATTATTCGTAAGGTTATTCAGGCGGAAAAGAGCTGTAAGGCAGTCAGGAAAGGGATTCTCGAAAGTCAGAGAATACTTTCGGGTATCTTGTAATAATAAGAACAACTAGGGATGGAAGTATGAATGGCGAGGGTACGTAGTTATCCATAAGGATTCAACGGTGTTAAGGGATTGCAAAAAGAAATGAACACAAGTTTTCGGTAGTAGATCAGAGAGTATCTTCGAAGTCTTCTGGTGAAGCAGACAACCATCCGAAATGAAGGGGCTCTCCGGGGAAAGTCGTTACGTGAACCTAATTTAGTTAGTAAATTCATTTAACCCGAATAGAATAGAGAACAGAGTCCCAGAGTATAGACGAGGAGTAAAAGATCCTAATACCACCCAATGGCGACGTGGGCCCGTAAGACACACAGCCATGTTAGTAAAAGTTTTTTGTAGTGACTAGACTCGACTTCGGCCAAGGACTTGGAAAGGGGGCTACCTACAGGCAGTCGGCTCTGATACCAACTTGTGACGCCCTCGATTCAATCATACATGCAAATGTGTACGATCAAGATCAAGGACTCACGGGAAGATATCACAACACAACTCTAGACACAAATTAAAATAATACAAGCTTTATATTACAAGCCAGGGGCCTCGAGGGCTCGAATACATAAGCTCGAAAACATAAGAGTCAGCGGAAGCAACAATATCTGAGTACATACATAAGTTAGACAAGTTTGCCTTAAGAAGGCTAACACAAAAGCAACAACGATCAAAAAGGCAAGGCCTCCTGCCTAGGTGCCTCCTAACTTCTCCTGGTCGTCGACGGTCTCTGATACGTCTCCAACATATCTATAATTTTTGATTGCTCCATGCTACTTTATCTACTGCTTTGGACTATATTGGGATTTATTTTCCACTTTTATATTATTTTTGGGACTAACCTATTAACCGGAGGCCCAACTCGTAATTGCTGTTTTTTGCCTATTTCAGTGTTTTGAAGAAACGGAATATCAAACGGAGTCCAAACGGAATGAAACCTTGGGAACGTGATTTTCTCACCGAACGTGATCCAGAGACTTGGACCCTACTCCAAGGAACAAAGAGGTGGTCACGAGGGTGGGCCCCCCCTAGGGCGTGCCCCCGCCTCGTGGGCCCCTGTTGCTCCACCGACGCATCCTTCCTCCTATATATACCCACGCACCCCCAAACGATCGTAACAGGAGCCAAAACCTAATTCCACCGCCGCAACTTCTCAGATCCACGAGATCCCATCTTGGGGCCTGTTAGGAGTTCACGGAGGGGGAATCCACCACGGAGGGCTTCTACATCATCACCATAGCCCTCCGATGAAGTGTGAGTAGTTTACTTCAGACCTTGGGTCCATAGCTAGTAGCTAGATGGCTTCTTCTCTCTTTTGGATCTCAATACAATGTTCTCCCTCTCTCGTGGAGATCTATTCGATGTAATCTTCTTTTACAATCAGCACGTTGCGACGCGCCGGAAGCGCACCTAGCCTACAGCGCGTTCAGTCCAATCCGGCGCGCGCCACTCGCCGCCGACGTCACGGCGTTTCGGCCGATACCACGACGCCGAGTGCCCATATCTTTCCCACGAGTTGGTTAGTGCGATAGGCCCGTAGCAGACTCGGATCGAGATACCAAGATCTCGTTGCAGTTAAGTATCCGCGAACGCCGAACAGGCCAGCCCACCTCTCTCCTAGGCGGTCTCAACTCGCCTGCCGCCCGCCACAAAGATCCATCCAGAGGGCCATCGGGACAAAGGTCCTTTCAGCCCCCAACCGTGAATCACTCATGGTGCTCCACAAGCCGAACCCGACTTTAGTCACCACATGTATCATGTATAAATATAGTATATACCCGTGATCACCTCCCGAGTGATCACGGCCCGATAGTATAGCACAGCAGACGGACAAGAATGTAGGGCCACAGATGGAATACTAGCATCCTATACTAAGGTGTAGGATTGCGTAAAGGTAACAACAAGAGTAGCAAGGACAAAGCTATGCAAAGAAGATAGGATTAATCGAAGCAAGAATATGCTACACTACTCTAATGCAAGCAGTATAGAGAAGAGTAGGCGATATCCGGTGATCAAAGGGGGCTTGCCTGGTTGCTCGAGACAAGGAGGGGTCGCGGGGACGAGTCGACCACGGGGCATCAACATCGCCACGGGGTCACCTGAAAGAAGTAACGAGGGGGAACACAATAAATAACAGAGCAATCAAAGCATCACAAAGCGTAACATGGCGATACGCTGGTGCTAGGTGTGCCCTAACGCGCAGTAGGTGTTACCTGCGAAAAGGAAACATCCGGAAAGTATCCCGGTGTTTCGTGGTTTTCTAGCAAAGGAGCCGAGGGGAAAGTTGCGAGTTTGATATGTTAGGGTGCGTGGCGGACGAACGGGCTGCATATCCGGTTCGCCTCGCTGCTCGAGCAACTTTCATGTAGAAAGTTTTTAATCCGAAGTTACGGATTAAAAGATATGATTTTCTAAAGATTTTATTAATTTCTGGAATTTAATTAATTATATAATTAATTCGAAAATGAATTAATGACATCAGCATGATGTCATGCTGACATCAGCAGTCAACAGAGTTGACTGGTCAACCTGACCAGTGGGTCCCACTGGTCAGTGACACATTTTAATTAACAGGTTAATTAAACTAATCATAATTAATTAAGGGGGTGGGCCCCACTGTCATACTAATTAATTAGCTAATTAACAATAGTTAATTAATCATTAGGTTAATTAATCTTAATTGATTAATTTAATCAGAATTAATTAAGTTAATTAATTAGTTAATTAATTAATTTCATTATTTATTTTTTCTTTATTATTATTATTTTCTAATTAATTTTTTTATTAAAACGTTCACGGACGGGCCCATGTGTCATAGGGCCATGGGGCCTAACGGCACACAGGCGCTAATGGTTTGGAGGCTGGGCGCCTGGACAGGTTAACCCGGCGCTGGCCTCAG
Organism: Aegilops longissima; assembly: GCA_021605205.1. Classification (NCBI taxonomy): domain Eukaryota; kingdom Viridiplantae; phylum Streptophyta; class Magnoliopsida; order Poales; family Poaceae; genus Aegilops; species Aegilops longissima. Next base: position 85,053,652 of record CM038681.1, read on the forward strand.
GTGAGACCAAGGGCCTGGCGGGCCATCGATCGCCGGCGGGAAGCAGCAGAACGCCGGAGATGGGCAAATACCAAGGGCGATCTTGGGAGGGAAGGGGAGGGGAGGCGCCGCATGGGGACAGCGACGGCACGCCGGGCGAGGCGAGGTCACGCTGGCGCCAATGAGCCGGGAAGAAGGCCATGGCGTGGGGAGGAGGCCACGGCCCCGGGGCGGTAGAGGGCGCGGGACGACGGGCACGGCCGGCCGGTGCCGCGCGTCGAGGACAAGGGAAAGGAGGAGACAGGGGGGGTTCCTCACGTTGGCGCGTAGGGGAGTGGCAGCGGGGCGCGGGGAGGAAGACGGGGACGGCCGGCGACGGAGAGGCAGTCCGATGGGGAAGAGGAAGCAGGCCGGCGTGTTGGTCTTCGGCGACGGCGTCGGGCGAAGAGGACGGCGGCGGCGTGCGTGGACGGCGTCCGGCAAAGAGGGGGGGCGAGGACGAGCGACGGGAGCCAGCGGGGACGGATGGAGGCGCGGCGGGCGCTGGTTTGGCGCAGCCGGCGGCGACGTCAGCGCCCGATCCACCTGGATCGGGGAAGGGAGTGGAGTGGGGAACGTGGGGCTACGGGGGGAGGGGGCGATAGGCTAGGGTTTGGGGAGGGTTAGTAGGCGCCCACTGGCCGGGCCTGGTTGGCTCAGAGGCCACTGGGCCAGGATTGATGGGGGGTTCTTTTTCTCTTTATTTTAGTTAGCTTTGTTTTACTGTTTTTATTCCTTTCCTTTTATTTATTGTCTTCTACAGTTTTTCAAAAATGTTTAGCACCTAATTGATTTTTATAAAATATGGGAGCTAGCTCATAATTTGCAAAGGCATTAGATCCTAGCATCAAAACTAGTTTGGGTGAAATACTATTTCATATTAGATTTATATTAATTAAAAGGTTATTAAATAATGTATTCAGCCACTGCTTGAGATTGTTTAAATGACTTATCACATTTCAATAATGTTGTTTACAATTTTATCCTAGCCTCTGATTTATCTACTATTTATTGAACATTTTAGTTTTTAAGTTTGAAAACTTTTGTTGTTTGCCTTTAATTAAATTTTGAATTTGAATCGCTTCAACTAACAAAGGATTCACAATAGTAACGGAGGTGACGTGGCATCATTAGCAGAGTTTTTCGTAGCCTAATTATCCAAGGCCACAATTACATACAAAGGCAAGTGAAAAGGATACTTCGGAATCAAGGATGTACAGGAGTCAGGTTTTGATCCTGTGGAACTGTGGGTTATGGGCCCACCACGTGGTTCAAAAGTAGGAAGGACGCCGACATATTGCACAGTCATGGTAGCAAGGCATGTCAGAGGATAGTCTGTCAGTTATGTTGGCAACAACGTTGGTACCAAGGGCGAGGGACGAAGAGAACCATTTTCCTGCTCATTAATTCTAGGCGGACCAATAGGCAAAGTTCTCGTCCATTGATGTTACCGAAATGTCAGCAACATTAGTAACAGGGTCTCACTAACAAGGTTGTACATGGGGGGTGTTTTATAAGAAGGGATTTATTTCTGCTTATATCATATAGATCAGAAGAAAGGTTAAACAAACCAATGGAAAGAAAAAGTATGATTATCAAATCAAACAGTCCAATGGAAAGGAATATGTGTTCACACATAAGAGTTGGGAGTATATCCTTCCCAAGGAAAAGTGGAGTAGGATATACATGATAGGACAGCAAGTTCAAACGCATTTAGATAATGGGGCGAGGGAATAATCATGATATTACCCATACAACGGTGTGAGGGTAATTGAACGAGAAACATTTTGTATTATGCTTCTGATGTCCTTGTTGATATTTGGAATACCACAGCCACAGCTCGATGCAGCAACGATATGGTGTCAAGTAAAGATTGGGTTCAAAGATCTCAAGAGATACCGAGAAACAATTCCAAGATTATCTCGAATGTAAGGAATAACCAAGCACAACCAGGTCTGTGTTGGCGAAAGTCAAGGTGTCATTGATGATATCACAAATCATCGAGGGCAGGGATGGTATTTCGGCCATGAATTCAGTTGACATCTTTGAAGAGGTCAAATTGTTGACGGTGATCACGACAAATTTTGTCAAGAGACTCTATGAAGATGCCATCGAGTAGAAAAGGAAGGATGAAGTGAAAGGCTATGAGAACCACGGATTCGACACAAGCTCAAGTCAAGCCTGTTGTTTGAGGTGAAATGATATGACGAGGAAGATTGACGAAGTTAGCTCATCATAAAAAATTGTGCTCCGGAAGGACCAGGTAGCACAGTTAAAATTTAGCAAGATACAAACATAGCCGATCAGGCTAGGAATGATGTGATGGAGTATCCAACTCCCCAGCAACAAAGTACTATGAGTGTTGAATCACCGAGCGGAATTGATTCATTGTTCGGTGGTCTCGCTGAAGACAACCCGGAACCCATGGAGTGACTATGACAGGAAAGGTATCACCCCATCTGAAAAATTTCATAGGACATAGTACAATAGGATGATATCCTCGAGATAGTAGGGGTAATGCTCGAGGTAGTTCAAGATAGAGGTTGGACAGTATATCGACTCACGTAAGACAAGTGCTTTAGCTTGTCCACGAAGGCGGATCAAAGAACAATCATGGTCGGGACCATGGTTGCAAGGACCAAATATCGAAATAAGATGAACTTATACCAAGGAGATAATTAATTTTAAGAGAAGCTTCCATGATAAGTTCTATATCGTGTCCATGGGCATGAACACAAAGTTCAAGGTCGACTCCCACTTCTTCAATGCATAACCTTTCATTCACTCCTCGCCAAGAATTTTAGTGCAAAGATTTATCCGGTGAAGCACCGTAAGAATATGACTCACATCTCTTTCGAAGTTCACACGGATTAGAGGAGGCATAGGTTCAACCCGTAGGGGTATCTTAGGAACATATATCACTAACTTCCAGAGCATATAACATCAGCTCAATAGCAGAGCATGGTTGAGAATAAGTAGAGGATCCAGTTTACCGAAGGCAATATGTATCAGGGGAAGAGCGCACGAGATTTTGAATATGAAGGACATTGCCGGATAATAATCCAACAAAGGATTCAATGGTCCTCAATGGATCTGATGTGAGTATCAGTACTCATTCAGAAGAAGGAAAGAATGCAAAGGCATCAGATTATAGAAACAGCTGAATAATTCGACGTTCAAGTTGAAGGGAACTAGGTGGACAATCAATTACAACATGATTGGCCGAGATCCAACTCATGCCCAGAATGACGTATGAGCAGTGAGGTCAAATTTCAGGGTTCGATCGATGATTGCGAGCAATTGCAACATATTGAATCAATAGGCTCGTGGATGACAATGACAAAGGATGTTAATGAATATTGACGGACATATGGATTTAACCACAATGCGAGGTAGACAAGACTTTCAGAGCACTAGGTTGTAGAGGATCTTGGAGATCGAATTGCATTCAAGAATTTTGTGAGACATATGATCAACCGGGATGAACGAATCCCGATAAGTGTGAGGAATTATTCGTAAGGTTATTCAGACGGAAAAGAGCTGTAAGGCAGTCAGGAAAGGGATTCTCGAAAGTCAGAGAATACTTTCGGGTATCTTGTAATAATAAGAACAACTAGGGATGGAAGTATGAATGGCGAGGGTAATGAGTTATCCATAAGGATTCAACGTGTTAAGGGATTGCAAAAGAAATGAACACAAGTTTTCGGTAGTAGATCGAGAGTATCTTCAAGTCTTCCGTGAAGCGGCATAACCATCCGAAATGAAGGGGCTCTCCGGGGAAAGTCGTTACGTGAACCTAATTTAGTTAGTAAATTCATTTAACCCGAATAGAATAGAGAACAGAGTCCCAGAGTATAGACGAGGAGTAAAAGATCCTAATACCACCCAATGGCGACGTGGGCCCGTAAGACACACAGCCATGTTAGTAAAAGTTTTTTGTAGTGACTAGACTCGACTTCGGCCAAGGACTTGGAAAGGGGGCTACCTACAGGCAGTCGGCTCTGATACCAACTTGTGACGCCCTCGATTCAATCATACATGCAAATGTGTACGATCAAGATCAAGGACTCACGGGAAGATATCACAACACAACTCTAGACACAAATTAAAATAATACAAGCTTTATATTACAAGCCAGGGGCCTCGAGGGCTCGAATACATAAGCTCGAAAACATAAGAGTCAGCGGAAGCAACAATATCTGAGTACATACATAAGTTAGACAAGTTTGCCTTAAGAAGGCTAACACAAAAGCAACAACGATCAAAAAGGCAAGGCCTCCTGCCTGGGTGCCTCCTAACTTCTCCTGGTCGTCGACGGTCTCTGATACGTCTCCAACATATCTATAATTTTTGATTGCTCCATGCTACTTTATCTACTGCTTTGGACTATATTGGGATTTATTTTCCACTTTTATATTATTTTTTGGGACTAACCTATTAACCGGAGGCCCAACTCAGAATTGCTGTTTTTTTGCCTATTTCAGTGTTTTGAAGAAACGGAATATCAAACGGAGTCCAAACGGAATGAAACCTTCGGGAACGTGATTTTCTCACCGAACGTGATCCAGGAGACTTGGACCCTACTCCAAGGAACAAAAGAGGTGGTCACGAGGGTGGGCCCCCCCTAGGGCGTGCCCCCTGCCTCGTGGGCCCCCTGTTGCTCCACCGACGTACTCCTTCCTCCTATATATACCCACGCACTTCAAACGATCGTAACAGAGCCAAAACCTAATTCCACCGCCGCAACTTCCTCAGATCCACGAGATCCCATCTTGGGGCCTGTTTAGGAGTTCACGAGGGGGAATCCACCACGGAGGGCTTCTACATCATCACCATAGCCCTCCGATGAAGTGTGAGTAGTTTACTTCAGACCTTCGGTCCATAGCTAGTAGCTAGATGGCTTCTTCTCTCTTTTGGATCTCAATACAATGTTCTCCCCTCTCTCGTGGAGATCTATTCGATGTAATCTTCTTTTTATGTGTGTTTGTTGAGACCGATGAATTGTGGGTTTATGATCCAGATTATCTATGAACAATATTTGAATCTTCTCTGAATTCTTTTATGTATGATTGGTTATCTTTGCAAGTCTCTTTGAATTATCCGCTTGGTTTGGCCAACTAGATTGGTAGTTCTTGCAATGGGAGAAGTGCTTAGCTTTCGGTTCAATCTTGCGGTGTCCTTTCCCAAAGGATGTAGGGGTAGCAAGGCACGATTGTATTGTTGCCATCGAGGATAACAAGATGGGGTTTTATCATACTGCATGAATTTATCCTCTACATCATGTCATCTTGCTTAAGGCATTACTCTGCTTTTTAACTTAATACTCTAGATGCATGCCGGATAGCGGTCGATGAGTGGAGTAATAGTAGTAGATGCAGCAGGAGTCGGTCTACTTGTCTCGGACGTGATGCCTATATACATGATCATACCTAGATATACTCATAACTATTCTCAATTCTGTCAATTGCTCAACAGTAATTTGTTCACCCACCATAGAATATTTATGCTCTTGAGAGAAGCCACTAATGAAACCTATGGCCCCCGGGTCTATTCTCATCATATCAATCTCCATCACTTTAATACTTGCTTTGTTTTTACTTTGCCTTTTACTTTTCACTTTGCATCTCTATATCAAAAATACCAAAAATATTATTTATCATCTCTATGAGATCTCACTCTCGTAAGTGACCGTGAAGGGATTGACAACCCCTAATCACGTTGGTTGCGAGGAGCTATTGTTTTGTGCAGGTACGAGGGACTTGTGCGTAGCCTCCTACTGGATTGATACCTTGGTTCTCAAAAACTGAGGGAAATACTTACGCTACTTTGCTGCATCACGCTTTCCTCTTCAAGGGAAAACAAATGCAGTGCTCAAGAGGTAGCAGTCTCCATGTAGTAGTAGGCATCGATGGTGGCATCTGGCTCCTGGGCTCCGACATCTGGTTGCATCAACCGGAAAGAAGAAGAAAGGGGGAAAAAGGGGGAGCAAAGCAACCGTGAGTACTCATCCAAGGTACTCATAAGCAAGGATCTACACTACATATGCATCGGTATAATGAAATGGGCTGTATCTGTGGACTGAACTGCAGAATGCCAGAAGAGAAGGGGGGAAAGCCTAGCCTATCAAAGACTAGCATCTTCAAGCAGCTCCAAGCATCTTGCTGCATCAGAAGAGATAAGAGTAGCATAAAGTAAGGTAGTAGTGTTATCAACCTCGGCCAGAGATCCTTTCTCGACTCCGTGCGAGAAAGCAATCCCAGAGCCATACTATCCCTTTCTCATCACAATCCAATTCTCATCACAAGTATCCAGTTCTAGTTGTATCGATCAGGATACAAGTCCAAGTGTCCGTTACCGTAGGACAGGCTATCGATAGATGTTTTCTTCCCTGCAGGGGTGCACCAACTTACCCACCACGCTCGATTAACTCCGGCCTAACACACTTTCCTGGCTCATGCCCGTCCTCGACCAAACAATACGCCGCAACCTGACCTAGACTTAATAGAGAGGTCAGCACGTCGGACTAAACCTATGCCCCCAGGGGTCATGGGCCATCGCCCTGGGAACTCCTGCATGTTGTGAGGGCGGCCGGTGAGCATACCTAGCTACCTCCTTCAACAAGGCAGGTGCTTACACAGTCCAACCCGGCGCGCGCCGCTCAGTAGCTGACGTCTATTAAGCTTCGGCTGATGCATACGACGCAGAACGCCCATACTATGCCCACGTGGTGGTTAGTGCTATCAGGCCAGAGGCCCCTCGGATCAAATATCCAAATCGTAGTGGATTAGGAACGCGCGGTAACAAGCAGAGACTCACGAAAGATGTGACCCTGTCGCCCCGTCTCGAGGACTTGCGGCAAGGGCTAAGAATGCCCAGCCACGCCTCGTAATTATCTCACGGGCACCCTCCAGGTCAACCCAACTCCTCATCACTCGCAAATATGCTCGCTGGTACCCTCGTGGTAATTCGCCTTTAGTAACATGATTCAGTGTAAAGTCATAGTAACCAAAGTAACCGTGTGTCTAACACCAAGGGGAAAACCTGAGGAATCACCCTTGACGGATTCCACTCGATGTCATCATCAAGGTGAACGTAAGAGGAACCACCCTCGAAGTTTACACTTGAGGGGTTGCACGACAGAGTCGTATCAGAAGTGGTTAAGGCGGAATCACCCACGATGACCACGAACGAATAGCTACACTACAGGGTAACATCAGAAGTGCTAATGAGGTCTCACCCCCGGCACTCGATAGTAGCCCAGTAGTGTCGAGCAACTAAGGGGAAAGTGATGTGCGGTGTCGGGCCTGGTCTTTGATCCCGTTGATCGGGTCTTCGATGATGAAGTAGGGGCAACAAGGACAAGGTGGGGGTCACTGATGGATCACTAACCAACCTATACTAAGCAGTCTTTTGCTTTGAATGAGGATGCCTCCATTGCCAAGGTTCTCAGGACCACTGATCCGACCACGATCTTCACTCTACCCCTTTCAGTCCAGGCTAGGGAGGAGGTCAGAGAAATCCAGCAGGGGTCCTTGCAAGTCAGCCTTGAACCTGATTCGTCTGACGTTTGGGTCTGTGACCTTGGACGATATTCATCAAAGAAATACTACGACTACTGTTTCGGACATGTGAAAGCTGATGAGGCCTTTGGATGGCTATGGAAATCCAAATGCCCGATCAAGTTTAAGATGTTTTTTTTTTGAAGAATCAGTGACAGTGGGAGAGGCTCCCACTGACTTTGTATTACTCACCACATAATAATTACAAGAGTGTTACAATGGGTTTTGGGCCCCCCCGGCCATATGGGAATCAAAATTAGGACTAGCGATCCAAATTTACAATAAATTCAGAAAGAAAAGGATGAACCTTCTCCGGACAGTTGTGAATCACTAGACCTAACAAATGTTTGAACCTGGCCAGCCACTTGACGAACAGTGTGGTATCCCCTGAAATGTTGATTGTTTCTTTCCATCCACGGGCTCCAAGCTGCAAGAAGAAAAATGTCCATAAAGAGCGGCCGACGCCATACCTCGCTCCCGCCATGTAAGATGGCTAACCGATTGGTTCCTTCGGCGAGTTAGGCCAATCTTGCTCCAACAATGTTTGGCAAAGGACACTCAAAGAAGAGATGTTCTACGGTCTCTTGGTGGGTTTTGGCAGAGCATGCAAGCGTAGTTGCCCCCGGTCACAGCAAAGTGTCGTCTCTTCAGCATGTTCCTGGTATTCAAACGATCAACCAGAAGCAGCCATCCAAACATCTTAAACTTGATCGGGCACTTGGATTTCCATAGCCATCCAAAGGCCTCATCAGCTTTCACTTGCCCGAGGCAGTAGTCGTAGTATTTCTTTGATGAATATCGACCAAGGTCACAGACCCAAATGTCGCATTTAATCAGGGTCAAGACTGATTTGCAGGGACCTTTGCTGGATTTCTCTGACCTCCTCCCTAGCCTGGACTGAAAGGGGTAGAGTGAAGATCGTGGTCGGATCAGTGGTCCTGAGAACCTTGGCAATGGAGGCATCCTCGTTCAAAGCAAAGGAGAAGGCTCGTGGGTGCGTGTCCATCAGAGCGGAATCAGAATCATTAGACCAGACGTCTTTCCAAAACAGAGAGCTGCAACCATCACCTGGGATGACTCTGGTAACCCCTCGGAAGGTTCCATTGAGCTGCATCACATCCTTCCACCAGAACGAACCCACAGGTTCAACGGCGTGCGGTATCTTGTTCAGGTAGTATGCCTCCCATACTAGCTGGACCCAGGGCACATCCTCATGGTTATAGAATTTGAACAAGTACTTCAGGAGGAGCGCAGCATTTTGCAGTTTGATATCGATAACCCCAAGACCTCCGCACCGTTTCGGCCGACAGACAAGCTCCCAGGCTGCAAGGGAATTGGCTTTGACACCGTCATCAGAGTTTTTGGCCCAGAGGCAGTAACGACGAAGTTTGTCAAGATGCTCAATCACCTTAGGGTGCAGTTTGATCGTGCACATTGCATAAATTAGCATTGAGGTGATCACCGAATTCACCGTCCGCCTTGGCCCCGATGACATAAGTGCTAGAGCCGTAGAGGTTTTCCTTTCAACAGAATGCACTAAAGGCATGAGATCAAGAACGGTTGGTCTCGTCGTCCCCATGGGAAGACCAAGGTAAGTGAACGGCAGGGTGCCCACGGAGCAGCCGAAGATTCCTGCCAACCCGGCAGATGCGTTGGTCGACATTAATGGGTATGAGGGTGGATTTATGAAAATTGATCTTGAGTCCCACCGAGGCCGCATAATCCTCCAAGATAAGTTTCATGCGGGCGGCTGAGTAGGACACGCTTGCATAATCAGGATTGTGTCAACAGATTGCACCACTGTGGAAATCACCGCATTCTCACGAGGGAGGGGAGCTCCAAAGCAAACCTTGAGCGTAAGCGCCATTGATCGCTGCTCGAGCAAATCGGCGCGAGGACAAAGATTAAAGGCGAGAGAGGATCACCCCGACGCGACGCCACATTTGCATTTGAATTTCCGACCAGAACACCATTTAAAAGGACCGATGAAACTCCCGAACCAAAGATTGTATCCATCCAACCTAGCCACCGTCATCAAAACCCATGTGTCTCATAATTTCTAACATGGGGACATGTTCAATCGTGTCAAATGCCTTGGCGAAGTCAAGCTTGAGCAATATAATCTCCCGCCCAGATGAGTGGCATTGATGGATATATTCATATGACCATGCGAGACAATCTTGGATAGTCCGACCCTTGATAAATCCATACTGGTTACTGTGTATTGTTTTTAGAATGACTCTCTGAAGCCGGTTCGCCAAGATCTTAGTAATGATTTTGAGGCAGCATTCAAGAGGGTAATGGGTCGGAAATCATTGGCCGCTTCGGAGAGGAAATTTTAGGGATCAGGGTGATAAACCCCTCACTAATGCTAGTGATATCAAGACCACCAGCATGGAACGCGTGACTGAGGTCATAAAAATCTGATTTGATGATCTGCCAACAATGCTTAAGAAAACAGCCGTTAAAACCATCCGGCCGGAGCTCGTCGCTTGGCATGTCCTTGACAACCGCATCGATTTCATCGCTTGAGAAGGGTGTACTCAGTTGGTCCAATCCTTCGATCCTGCGGATGATTCTAGACAGATCAAATTTCATGTGGTGGTTTTAGAAGAACCCAAACGATCTTTGTATGTATTAAAGAGTACCCTTCCTTGCCAACATGATCATGAATTTCAATCCCTCCGACTCTTAATGTGGCAATAGCATTGTGCCTGAACCTCTCAGTGGCCAACGACTGAAATAGCTTAGTATTTTCGTCAGCAAAACGAAAGTACCTGACAGTACATCTTTTTCGCCAGTAATCGTTCTGATATTTGAGAAGGGTCTGAAGATGGGTTTTCAAAATCTTCCTAAAATTTGACTCCGGACCATATAAAGGTCTTTTGTCCTCAAGAGTGTCCATGATGGCTAGAGTCTCATTGCTGTACTGAATGAGAGTTTTAAGTTTAGATATACCCTTGCTCCATCTCTTGAGATCGTATCTCAAGCACTTAAGTTTTTTACATACTCGGACCGCGACATTGGGAGCGTGACATGATTTAGCCCAAGAACTGGCAACCACCTCCATGAATCCATCATGATTGCACCAGAAATTCTCAAATCTAAAGAGTTTGGACCGGGGATGCTTGACTCAATTGTGACCATGCATGGGATGTGATCGGACACAAAGCTTCCCTGTAAGCAGGACCAATGTGTTTGGATAAGAGGTGGTCCAACAGAGGACGGAAGAACCAATCCAACTGTTCAAGCAGGGATCAACCTGCATATTACTCCTGTGGCCTTCGGCCTTTCACAGCAATTCCATGAGAGAGGCGTGCCGGATGAGTTCATTAAACAAAAGCATGTCGCCAGCGTCACCCCTGGTTTGTTTCTCATACTCGTGGATCGGATAAAATTGAAGTCTCCAAGAATTAGCCAGTTTTCATCATCGGGATGTTTAAATCAAAAAGCCAATTAGTAAAGTCCATTCTGCTACGACTGACGAACAAGGGCCATATACATTGATCAGATTCCACACATCATTCATTGCACAGAGTCAAGAAAAGAAATGCCAATGGCAAAAGAATCGACGAACCAAGATGTGCCCGTAAACACAAGACTATTCCAAATGATAATGATGCCTCCCGAAGAGCCGACGGCGCAAAGACAAATTTATCGAATCGTTTAGGGCAGAAAGTCTTAATAAAGGCAAGATCAAAAGATTCACGTTTGGTTTCTGGATACATAACACGTAACAACCACTAATATCGATCGCATTCCTAACAGCCAAAGTTTTGCATCGAGTTTATGCCTCGATGTTCCAAGAGAGCACATTCCACGATTTATTCATCGGAATGAGAGGCTTGATCTTCACCGCCCTTGACGAGCGCTGGTCATCCAGCAGACTTCTCAAGGAGATGGCTTCCTGAGCAATGCCACACTTACTACCCATAGACCAAGATCCTCGATTGTGGTTGGTGGGGGCGACGAAGATCGGACACTGCACAGAGCAGCAGCCAAAGAAACAGCATTGACAAAGGGAATCTCACGTGGTTTCACTCGACTTGTGGCGCTTGGTGTCGGGAGCATGATTGACTTTGAATCCATCATATTTGTTGGAGCGATTGTTCGTCGAACCGCAGTGGTGTCCAAAGGCACTAACACATTGCTATGCTGGGTAACATTGAACGCAGAGGAGGATGCAAGCACTGAAGCGCAGAAACCTGATGAGTAGTAGGCATTGAATCCGATTGTATCCGGACGAGCTGCGTGATCGCCTTTGAATCCGTGAGAGTGTCTCGACATATCCTGCATCGCCACCTCGGGTAATAAGACAGACGATGGAACAACAATCGCCCCCACCGATGATGTGAGGCAAAGATCCTTGAAAGAAAATCAGGTTCAGGCATTATCTCCTCAATCCAAAATGCAGCAGCAGACATTGAGGTGGTTCGAATAATCTGAAAGGGATTTAAAGGCATCATGACAGAGAGGTATTTCAAGGGTGATGGCTGGTGTATATATGCGCTTGAGCATGCCCCCAATCCACAATAAGAACTCCTGATCAATTGGAACTGAAGAAAAGCGAGTGTCCCCAGCCACGACGAATTCCAACCTGGTCATAGGGTGTCCATTGACAAAACCATCAGCCGAGCTTCACTGCCAGAATTCTGAATCGATGACCAGATATCGAGAGGTCATCCGCACATTATGTTCCGGTCCACCCCATCCATGAGGGATGGACCATCATCTTGAAAAAAGGTCCCAAGTTGAATCCAAGATAAGGTGGCGGGATCACGGGCCACACACCCCACCCATTTTCCTGAACACCCTGCGTAGCATCCAAGCATTCTGTGCAGCCTCATTCAAAGCATCCTGAGCCAACATCTCATCAATCCTTGCTTGTTGCATGAGGGTGTAATAAGGTAACTGATATGGATGTGGAGATGCATTCAAAAGAGGGGGAGCATCCTCATTACCAACCAAATTTGGAACTGTATTTCGCCATTCGAACATAAATGGGGACCGACCACGAACGAAGCGAGACCGGAAGCATACCCACCCGGTAATCACAAGACTATGCGGAACTTCAGCAACATCCTTGATGTGACATTTGACAAGGATTCTAGCCTTGTTCTGCCCCGGGCGGGGCCAGACAAGCAACTTACCAAATTGGGAGACAGCCTTATGGACATAATGTTCAGTTTGATAATCCATAGGAAAAGCAAGAAACATGACCCAAGCTTCATATTCAAAGGCCGGCATACGCATGTTGATACCCTCATCGTGCGGGACTAGGGAGAAAGTGGAGTCATCCGTCAAAGCATGCGGTCCTTCTCGAATGTTTGGATACCAGGAACATGCTGAAGAGACGACACTTTGCTGTGGCAGGGGGCAACTACGCTTGCATGCTCTGCCAAAACCCACCCGAAGAGACTGTAGAACATCTCTTCTTTGAGTGCCCTTTTGCCAAACAATGTTGGAGTAAGGTTGGCCTAACCTGGCCAGGAGGAACCAATCGGTTAGCCATCTTACATGGCGGGAGAGAGGACTGGCGTCGGCCGCTCTTTATGGATATTTTCCTCCTTGCAGCTTGGAGCCTGTGGATGGAAAGAAACAATCAACATTTCAGGGGGATCCCACACTCGTTCGTCGCGTGGTTGGCTAGGTTCAAACATTTGTTAGGTTTAGTGATTCACAACTGCCCTGAGAAGGTTCATCCTTTTCTTTCTGAATTTATTGTAAACTTGGATCGCTAGTCCTACTTTTGATCCCCATGTGGCCGGGGGGGGGCCTAAAACCCATTGTAACACTCTTGTAATTGTTATGTGGTGAGTAATACAAAAGTCAGTGGGAGCCTCTCCCACTGTCACTGATTCTTCAAAAAAAAAACCTATACTAAGCAGTTTAGGATAAACAGGTAGGTAATAATGAGCAGGTTACAAAACCAGGCTATGCATCAGAATAGGAGCAAACAATAACAGTAGCAAAATCTAATGCAAGCATGAGAGAATGGCATGGGAGATATCAGGATGATCAAAGGGGGGCTTGCCTGTTTGCTCTGGCAAGGAGGGGGTCATCGTCGATGTAGTCGATCACAGAGGCGGCATCGGTCTCGGGGTCTACCGGAGAGAAGAGGGGGGGGGGGGAAGAAACAGTAAATACAGAGCAAACAGATGCATCACTAAGCATAACATGGAAATACCCGGTGCTAGAGGTGAACTAACGCGGTACTACACGTTGAAGACGGAGAGGGAAAACATCCGGAGGGGTTTTCCTAGTGTTAGGCATTTTCGGGACAGATGAAAGAGAGGGGAAAGTTCCATGTTCGGCATGCTAGGGGCATGTGACAGATGAACGAACCGCGCATTCGGATTCGTTGGATTTTTCTGAGCAACTTTCATGTAGAAAACATTTTCATCCGAGATACGGATAATTTTATATGATTTTTGAAAGTTTTAACAATATTCCGGAATGAATTAAATTAACAGAAATGAATTATTGCGTCAACATGAGTTCAACAGGTCAACCGCAGCTGTTCAGGTCAAACCTGGCAGCTGGATCCCACCTGTCATAGACAGTGGGTCTAACAGCAGTTTAATTTAGCTAAACAGAGTTAATTAGTGGTTGGGCCCCACATGTCAATGACTAATTAGATTGACTAATTAATTTAGTTTAATTAGCGGGGGGGCAACAAGTCGATTGGCGTAGCTACCACATCAGCAAGCAGCTTGATTGCTACCTCTTGAGCATCTGCGTTGGATTTCCCGAGAGAGAGGATGATGCAACAAAGTAGCGTAAGTATTTCCTCGGGTTTTGAGAACCAAGGTATCAATCCAAGAGGAGGCCATGCACAAGTCCTCGTACCGCACAAAACGATAGCTCCTCGCAACCAACGCGATTAGGGGTTGTCAATCCCTTCATGGTCACTTACTTAGAGTGAGATCGATAGAGATGATAAATAATATTTTTGGTATTTTTTTGGTATAGAGATGCAAAGTGAAAAGTAAAAGGCAAAGTAAAAACAAAGCAAGTATTAAAGTGATGGAGATTGATATGATGAGAATAGACCCGGGGGCCATAGGTTTCACTAGTGGCTTCTCTCAAGAGCATAAGTATTCTACGGTGGGTGAACAAATTACTGTTGAGCAATTGATAGAATTGAGCATAATTATGAGTATATCTAGGTATGATCATGTATATAGGCATCACGTCCGAGACTAGTAGACTGACTCCTGCCTGCATCTACTACTATTACTCCACTCATCGACCGCTATCCAGCATGCATCTAGAGTATTAAGTTAAAAAAAGAGTAACGCCTTAAGCAAGATGACATGATGTAGAGGAATAAATTCATGCAATATGATAAATAACCCATCTTGTTATCCTCAATGGCAACAATACAATACGTGCCTTGCAACCCTTTCTCATCCTTCGGGTAAGGACACCGCAAGATTGAACCCAAAGCTAAGCACTTCTCCCATTGCAAGAACTACCAATCTAGTTGGCCTAACCAAACGGATAATTCGAAGAGACTTGCAAAGATAACCAATCATACATAAAAGAATTCAGAGAAGATTCAAATATTATTCATAGATAATCTGGATCATAAACCCACAATTCATCGGTCTCAACAAACACACAGCAAAAAGAAGATTACATCGAATAGATCTCCATGAGAGAGGGGGAGAACATTGTATTGAGATCCAAAAAGAGAGAAGAAGCCATCTAGCTACTAGCTATGGACCCGAAGGTCTGAAGTAAACTACTCACACTTCATCGAAGGGGCTATGGTGATGATGTAGAAGCCCTCCGTGTTGGATGCCCCCTACGGCGGAGCTCCGGAACAGGCCCCAAGATGGGATCTCGTGGATACAGGAAGTTGCGGCGGTGGAATTAGGTTTTTGGCTCCTGTTCTGATCGTTTGGGGGTACGTAGGTATATATAGGAGGAAGGAGTACGTCGGTGGAGCAACAGGGGGCCCACGAGGCAGGGGGCGCGCCCTAGGGGGGGCACCCCCACCCTCGTGACCGCCTCTATTGTTCCTTGGAGTAGGGTCCAAGTCTCCTGGATCACGTTCGGTGAGAAAATCACGTTTCCGAAGGTTTCATTCCGTTTGGACTCCGTTTGATATTCTGTTTCTTCGAAACACTGAAATAGGCAAAAAAACAACAATTCTGGGCTGGGCCTCCGGTTAATTGGTTAGTCCCAAAAATAATATAAAAAGTGGAAAATAAAGCCCAATATAGTCCAAAACAGTAGATAAAGTAGCATGAAGCAATCAAAAATTATAGATACGTTGGAGACGTATCAGGCATCCCCAAGCTTAATTCCTGCTCGTCCTCGAGTAGGTAAATGATATAATTTTTGATGCGGAGTGATACTTTGGCATAATTTCAATGTAAATCTTCTTAATTGTGGTATGAATATTCAGATCCGAATGAATAAAAAATAAAAGTTCATATTGACATAAAAATAATAATACTTCAAGCATACTAACTAAGCAATTATGTCTTCTCAAAATAACATGGCCAAAGAAAGTTATCCCTACAAAATCATATAGTCTGGCTATGCTCCATCTTCCCCACACAAAATATTTAAATCATGCACAACCCCATGACAAGCCAAGCAATTGTCTCATACTTTAACATTTTCAAAACTTTTTCAATCTTCACGCAATACATGAGCGTGAGCCATGGATATAGCACTATATGTGGAATAGAATGGTGGTTGTGGAGAAGACAAAAGGATGGAAGATAGTCTCACATCAACTAGGCGTATTAACGGGCTATGGGGATGCCCATCAATAGATATCAATGTGAGTGAGTAGGGATTGCCATGCAACGGATGCACTAGAGCTATAAGTATATGAAAGCTCAACAAAAGTAACTAAGTGGGTGTGCATCCAACTCGCTTGCTCACGAAGACCTAGGGCATTTGAGGAAGCCCATCATTGGAATATACAAGCCAAGTTCTATAATAAAAAATTCCCACTAGTATATGAAAGTGACAAAATGAGAGACTCTCTATCATGAAGATCTTGGTGCTACTTCGAAGCACAAGTGTGGTAAAAGGATAGTAGCATTGTCCCTTCTCTCTTTTTCTCTCATTTTTTTATTTGGGCTTTTTCTCTTTTTTTAATGGCCTCTTTTTTTTTCATTTTTCTTCTTTTCTTTATTTTTCGTCTGGAGTCTCATCCCGACTTATGGGGGAATCATGGTCTCCATCATCCTTTCCTCACTTGGGACAATGCTCTAAAGAATGATGATCATCACACTTTTATTTTTCTTACAACTCAACAATTACAACTCGATTCTTAGAACAAAGTATGACTCTATATGAATGCCTCCGGCGGTGTACCGGGATATGCAATGAAACGTGACATGTATGAAAGAATTATGAAAGGTGCCTTTGCCACAAATACGATGTCAACTACATGATCATGCTAGCAATATGACAATGATGGAGCGTTTCATAATAAACGGAACGGTGGAAAGTTGCATGGCAATATATCTCAGAATGGCTATGGAAATGCCATGATAGGTAGGTATGGTGGCTGTTTTGAGGAAGATATATGGTGGGTGTATGATACCGCGTGAAAAGCGCGGTATTAGAGAGGCTAGCAATGGTGGAAGGATGGGAAAAAGTGCGATAATCCATGGAATCAACATTAGTCATAAAGAACTCATATACTTATTGCAAAAATCTAGAAGTTATCAAAGCAAAGTATTACGCGCATGCTCCTAGGGGGATAGATTGGTAGGAAAATACCATCGCTCGTCCCCGACCACCACTCATAAGGAAGACAATAAATAAATAAATCATGCTCCGAGTTCATCACATAACGGTTCACCATACGTGCATGCTACGGGAATCACAAACTTCAACACAAGTATTCTTTAAATTCACAACTACTCAACTAACATGACTCTAATATCACCATCTTCATATCTCAAAACAATTATCAAGCATCAAACTTTTCTTAGTATTCAACGCACTCAAAAGAAAGTTTCACATATCTTGAATACCAAGTATATTAATATTGAGCAAAATACCATGCTATTAACGACTCTCAAAATAATCTAAGTGAAGCATAAGAGATCAATAGTTTCTTTAAAACAAATCCACCACCGTGCTCTAAAAGATCTAAGTGAAGCACTAGAGCAAAAATTATCATGCTCAAAAGATATAAGTGAAGCACTATGAGCAAAACTATCAAGCTCAAAAGATGTAAGTGAAGCACTATGAGCAAAGCTATCAAATTCCAATTTATGTATGGCTCTCTCAAAAGGTGTGTACAGCAAGGACGATTGTGGTAGACTAACAAGCAAATACGCAAATAATACAAGACGCTCCAAGCAAAACACATATCATGTGGTGAATAAAAATATAGCTCCAAGTAAATTGCTGATGGAAGTAGACGAAAGAGGGGATGCCTTCCGGGGCATCCCCAAGCTTTGACTTTTTGGTGTCCTTGAATTATATTGGGGGTGCCATGGGTATCCCCAAGCTTAGGCTCTTGCCACTCCTTGTTCCATAATCCATCAAAAGAATTTACCCAAAACTTGAAAACTTCACAACACAAAACTCAATAGAAATCTCGTGAGCTCCGTTAGAGAAAGAAAACAAAAGACTACTTTAAGATACTGTAATGAACTCATTCTTTATTTATATTGGTGTTAAACCTACTATATTCCAACTTCTCTATGGATTATAAACTATTTTACTTGCCATAGATTCATCAAAATAAGCAAACAACACACGAAAAACAGAATCTGTCAAAAACAGAACAGTCTGTAGTAATCTGTAACTAACGCAAACTTCTGAACTCCAAAAAATCTACCAAAATTAGACGACCTAGACAATTTGTTTATTGATCAACAGAAATTGGAATCAGTATTTTATCACGTTCTGGTGATTTTTAATAATTCGGGCACTGAGTGCAAAGTTTCTGGAAATTACAGTAAGGTCAAATAACTATCATCCAAGAAGATCCAATAGGTCTAGCTTGGCACAAACACTAATTAAAACATAAAACCACATCTAAACAGAGAGTAGATGGATTATTTATTCCTAAACATAAGCAAAAAAAAAACTGAAAAAAAATTGGGTTGCCTCCCAACAAGTGTTATCGTTTAACGCCCCTAGCTAGGCATAAAAACAAGGATAGATCTAGGTAGTGCCGTAGTAATAAGATAGATCGGTGAAACTCATTTCATATTCTCTATGTTCGGCAGCAAGTTTTCTTTGAGGCAAGCAAAAGTAATCGAAAGGGCTAAATTTAATAGGACAAAAGTCCCCAAGATCAATTTTAGGAGGTATAGGTTCCTCTTTCGGCCCTTCGTATTGCACAACCAATTCATCATTATAAGCGTTCTTTTGATAGAACTTGGTGAGCCTATACTCAAGAGAGCATCCTAGCTCATTATTTCGAATAGCCAAATCATCATTAAGCTCAGGTATTCTATCAATTAAAATATTGGTAGGCACCTTTTTTCTAAGATTTTCATTGAAAGCAACATAGTTGATAGATTGAAAACGCATTATTTCTTCTTGATCAAAAAGGATAGATTCTATGGGAGGACGGCCAGCGTCCACCCTATAATGCACAAAGATTTCTTTGGCTTATTTTATTATAAATCTGAATTCATGAGCCAAAAAGATAGTAGCGGCACGCTTAACAGAGGAGTGTTCAATATTAGAAATTCTAGGAAAATTCTTTGTATAGAAGGGTGCATATGCATAAATTGCCTTTCAAGTTCAACGATAAGCATGGCAATAGCGTCCGCAAGACTACTAGTTCTATGGAGAATAGAACCACCCATAGAGGGTAAAGCACCAGGACAAGTAAAGAAATCTTGAATAACTCCATTTCCAATAATATTACCACTACCGATTCGAAATCTTTTTGTATGATAGGTAGGGGATTCTTCAGTAGGAGCTTCAGAATTTTCCATGATATTATTATCGCCCATATCGGCAATAATTTCCCCAATTTCAGACATAACGACAAGCAAGCAAACTAACACATGAGCAAACAAGCGGACGAGGAAAAGGCAACGGGAAAAAGAGGAGGAGATTGGGAAAGAGAGGGCGAATAAAACGGCAAGGGTGAAGTGGGGGAGAGGAAAACGAGAGGCAAATGGCAAATAATGTAATGCGGGAGATAGGGATTGTGATGGGTACTTGGTATGCTTGACTTGCTCTTGCGTGAGCCTCCCCGGCAACGGCGCCAGAAATCCTTCTTGCTACCTCTTGAGCACTGCGTTGGATTTCCCCGAAGAGGAGAGGATGATGCAGCAAAGTAGCGTAAGTATTTCCCTCAATTTTTGAGAACCAAGGTATCAATCCAGTAGGAGGCCACGCACAAGTCCCTCGTACCTGCACAAAACGATAGCTCCTCGCAACCAACGTGATTAGGGGTTGTCAATCCCTTCACGGACACTTAAGAGAGTGAGATCTGATAGAGATGATAAATAATATTTTTGGTATAGAGATGCAAAGTGAAAAGTAAAAGGCAAAGTAAAAACAAAGCAAGTATTAAAGTGATGGAGATTGATATGATGAGAATAGACCCGGGGGCCATAGGTTTCACTAGTGGCTTCTCTCAAGAGCATAAGTATTCTACGGTGGGTGAACAAATTACTGTTGAGCAATTGACAGAATTGAGCATAATTATGAGTATATCTAGGTATGATCATGTATATAGGCATCACGTCCGAGACAAGTAGACTGACTCCTGCCTGCATCTACTACTATTACTCCACTCATCGACCGCTATCTAGCATGCATCTAGAGTATTAAGTTAAAAACAGAGTAATGCCTTAAGCAAGATGACATGATGTAGAGGAATAAATTCATGCAATATGATAAATACCCCATCTTGTTATCCTCGATGGCAACAATACAATACGTGCCTTGCAACCCTTTACATCCTTTGGTAAGGACACCGCAAGATTGAACCCAAAGCTAAGCACTTCTCCCATTGCAAGAACTACCAATCTAGTTGGCCAAACCAAACGGATAATTCAAGAGACTTGCAAAGATACCAATCATACATAAAAGAATTCAGAGAAGATTCAAATATTATTCATAGATAATCTGGATCATAAACCCACAATTTATCGGTCTCAACAAACACACCGCAAAAAGAAGATTACATCAAATTGATCTCCACGAGAGAGGGGGAGAACATTGTATTGAGATCCAAAAAGAGAGAAGAAGCCATCTAGCTACTAGCTATGGACCCGAAGGTCTGAATTAAACTACTCACACTTCATCGGAGGGGCTATGGTGATGATGTAGAAGCCCTCCGTGGTGGATGCCCCCTCCGGCGGAGCTCTGGAATAGGCCCCAAGATGGGATCTCGTGGATACAGGAAGTTGCGGCGGTGGAATAAGGTTTTTGGCTCCTGTTCTGATCGTTTGGGGGTACGTAGGTATATATAGGAGGAAGGAGTACGTCGGTGGAGCAACAGGGGGCCCACGAGGCAGGGGGGCACGCCCTAGGGGGGGAGCGCCCCCACCCTCGTGACTGCCTCTTTTGTTCCTTGGAGTAGGGTCCAAGTCTCCTGGATCATGTTCGGTGAGAAAATCACTTTCCCGAAGGTTTCATTCCGTTTGGACTCCATTTGATATTCTGTTTCTTCGGAACACTGAAATAGGCAAAAAAAATAAATTCTGGGCAGGGCCTCCGGTTAATAGGTTAGTCCTAAAAATAATATAAAAGTGGAAAATAAAGCCCAATATAGTCCAAAACAGTAGATAAAGTAGCATGAAGCAATCAAAAATTATAGATACATTGGAGACGTATCATTGACTTGGTCAACTGGCCAACCGGGGCACTTGGGGCCATTGGTCAGCGACCCAGGGGGTGGCCCAGGTGGTGCCACGTCAGCGGTGCTGGAGCTTCGCCACCGGCGACTAAAATCACGGCAGCGCGTACAGGGGGGCACCGGGATTTTGCTATATGGCACGGGGGAGGTTGCGGTTAGGGGCGCTCGAACGAGCGCATGAAGGCGCGTCGACTGGGGCGGTGGCGTCGCCCGAGTTGGCTGGAATTGGCGCCGGCGTCGAGGACAGTGGCGGAGCGGCTTCAGCCGAAGACGGAAACGGCGAGGTAGCGCGCTACTGAGGAAAAGAGGAGGCTGAGCAGGTCTTGGTCAGCTCTAAGCTGTTGCTGCTTTTTCTTGAGGCTGCTTGCCGTGGCTATAAGCCTGCGTTTGAGACGCTCCTGTTCGGCGGGATCCTCAGGCACGACAAATTCGTCGTCGCCGAGGCTTGCCTCATCTTCGGAGGAGGCGATAATTATCGCCCTCGACCTCTCTTTCGCGCAGACCGTCGTGCGGACTTGCTTCTCCCTCCTCCTGTGCCGAGTCCCTGCTAGAGGGTTTTCTTGACCGTCCGGGGTGTTATTATCTCCGTGCCGAAATCACCGCTTTTGCTGTGGCGGGATTTGAGCGGCGCCACCGACGTCGGCGCTTCGGTTGCTTCTTGGAGGGGTCATACTCCGTTGTTCCATCGCCGTTCCCATCTTTTGGGATATCCACCATGTATATGTCGTATGAGGAGGTGGCCTTCCAGTGCCCTGTAGGCGCTGGGTCTTTGTCGTCTCCGACATCGTCGTCCATACCGTCGATGTCTTCGGAGTTGAAGTCGAGCATGTCGGTTAAATCATCGACAGTGGCTACAAAGTGGGTGGTGGGTGGGCGTTGAATTTCTTCGTCGTCCGTATCCCAACCTTCCTGTCCGTAGTCCGACCAGGGCTCTCCGGATAAAGAGAGAGACTTCAGTGAATTCAGGATGTCGCCAAAGGGCGAAGTCTTTGAAAGATGTCCGTGGCGATGAACTCCATGACCGGCGCGAATCAGATTCGATTGGCGGTAGCGGAGGGTTCGGAGTCCGAACCCCGAGTCGAGGTCTTCGCAAAGGACAGGGATGGAGTTCGCTCAATCACCGAGAGATTGTAGCCCCGAGGCGTGTCTAACCACTCGCCCTCGATCGGGAATCCGCCCGGATTAAGGGTCGGAGCGGATGTCGGTGCGGCCTCGTGGCTTTGCTCGGCTGCAGAGCTAGATCATGCCCATCGAGATAGTGCGGCACGCTAGGTTGCGGCTCGAATCCGTCGAAGATCAAGTCTCCGCGGATATCGGCCGATAGTTCAAACTTCCAAATCTGACCTGATGGCGGGCGTAGCTTCGATCTGCTCCGGATGGCTGCTTAATTGCCCGCATGCAAAGCCGCCGAATCACGAAGATCTGTCCGGGAGAAAAGTCTCACCCGACCGCGTCGTTGTCGATGATCGAAGGAGCCATCGGGCCTATCGATGACGCATACGAGGAACTCTCAATGAAAGCACCAATGTCGGTGTCAAACCGCGATCTTGGGTAGGGGGTCCTGAACTGCGTGTTCAGGCGGATGGTAACAGGAGACAAGGGACACGATGTTTTTACCCAGGTTCGGGCCCTCTCGATGGAGGTAATACCCTACTCCTGCTTGATTAATATTGATGATATGGGTAGTACAAGAGTAGATCTACCACGAGATCAAGGAGGCTAAACCCTAGAAGCTAGCGTATGGTATGATTGTTGATCGTCCTACGGACTAAAACCCTCCGGTTTATATAGACACCGGATAGGTTAGGGTTACACAGAGTCGTTTACAATGGTAGGAGATCTACATATCCGTATCATCAAGCTTGACTTCCACGCCAAGGAAAGTCCCATCCGGACACGGGACGAAGTCTTCAATCTTGTATCTTCATAGTCTTGGAGTCCGGCCGTGATGATAGTCCGGCTATCCGGACACCCCCTAGTCCAGGACTCCCTCAGATGGGCATTCCGATGTCCAGACTCAGCACCAGCAACATTAGCTTCCATGGGGTCATTCCTGGAAAGAAGGCTGAGTCACTCGGCCAAATTGCTCTCGATGTGGTTTTTGGTGATTACAAGAATTTTCGTAAGGAAAAGTTGACCTTTGAGGTCATGGATTTCCAGAGTGCTTATCACGCTATTCTAGGAAGGCAGGCGTATGCACGTTTCATGGCTCGACCATGTTATGTATGCCTCAAACTGAAGATGCCAGGCCCCAAAGGTGTGATCACTATCACTGGCAATCGGAAGAAAGCAGAAGAGTGTTTTCAGAAAGGCTCTAAGATCGCTGATGCTCAGATGGCAGTGGTAGAGCTGCAAGAGTACCAGAAAACTGCAGACCCGAGTGATTTGTTGCGAGCCAAGAAGCCCGCCACGGAGTCATCATTTAAGTCGTCCGGTGAGACGAAACCGATTCACATTCACCCGACTGATCCCAATGCTGCTCCGACTCACATCTCAACAACACTCGACTCCAAATAGGAAGAAGCGCTCATCCAATTCCTCCATGAGAACTGGGACATCTTCGCATGGAAGCGTGCTGACTTGCCGGGTGTTCCCAGGGGACTGGCTGAGCATCGTCTATGAGTCGACTCAAAGGTTAAACCTGTCAAAGAACATCTTCGACGGTCCGCCGTCCAGAAGAGAAAGGCCATTGGCGAGGAGGTGGCTCGGCTCTTAGCAGCAGAGTTTATCCGAGAGATTTACCACTCCGAGTGGCCCGCCAATGTTGTCATGGTCCCTAAGAAGGACAAGTCACTTTGCATGTGCATCGACTTCAAACATATCAATTGGGCCTGCCCGAATGATCATTTTCCTCTCCCCCGCATTGACCAAATAGTCGACTCGACTGCGGGATGTGATCAGTTGTCTTTCTTGGACGCCTATTCCGGTTACCATCAGATCCGTCTGTATGGACCCGACGAGATCAAAACAGCTTTCATCACTCCATTCGGGTGCTTCTGTTATGTCACCATGCCATTCGGCCTCAAGAATGCCGGAGCCACGTTCATGAGGATGATTCAAAAGTGTTTGCTCACTCAAATCAATCGGAATGTGGAAGCATACATGGATAATATTGTGGTCAAGTCACGGAAAGGTTCCGACCTGTTGACTGACCTTGCTGAAACATTTGCCAATCTCAGGAGGTATGATATCAAGCTTAATCCATCAAAGTGCACATTCGGAGTTCCTGGCGGAAAGTTACTCGGTTTTATCGTTTCCGAAAGAGGAATCGATGCCAACCCAGAAAAAGTTGGCACTATACTCCGAATGAAACGCCCTGTGCGTGTGCACGATGTCCAGAAGCTTACTGGATGCTTGGCCGCTTTAAGTCGATTCATCTCTCGTCTCGGTGAAAAGGCATTGCCTCTTTACCGACTGGTGAAGAAGTCAGCCAAGTTCGAGTGGGCTCCCGAAGCTGATGCAGCATTTGCAGAGCTAAAAGCTTCGCTCTCCACCCAGCCGGTGCTTGCTGCCCCAATCAGCAAGGAGCCTTTGCTGCTTTACATTGCAGCCACAGGACAAGTCGTCAGTACAGTACTTACGGTCGAGCGGGATGAAGAAGGAAAAGCCTTGAAAGTTCAGCGCCCAGTATATTATCTTTCTGAAGTATTGATCCCATCAAAGCAAAGATACCCTCATTATCAGAAGCTTGTTTATGGGATTTATATGACCGCGAAGAAGGTTGCTCATTACTTCTCTGATCATTCCATTACAGTCGTCAGCGACACCCCATTGTCAGAGATTCTGCACAACAAAGATGCAACTGGTCGAGTGACGAAATGGGCGATTGAACTCCTTCCCCTTGATATCAAGTTTGAGGCAAAGAAAGCCATCAAGTCCCAAGCAGTAGCAGATTTCATCGCCGAGTGGATCGAATAGCAACTACTGACTCAAGTTCACTCGAGCATCGGACCATGTTCTTTGATGGTTCCAAGATGTTGAATGGTTCCGTCTTTGGGGTAGTGTTGGTTTCCCCGAGGAGATAAGCTCAGATATGTGCTCCAGATTCACTTTGATTCTTCCAACAATGAAGCGAGAATCGAAGCATGTTGCATGGGTTGCGTATGGCCATTTCACTCGGCGTCCGTCGCCTCATGGTATATGGCAACGCAGATCTAGTGGTTAATCAAGTGATGAAGGAGTGGGACGTCAGAAGTCCAGCCATGACTGGTTATTGCAATGCAGGAGGAAGCTAGAGAAGAAGTTCGAGGGTTAGAGCTTCATCATGTACCCGATCGAAAAATCAAGCTGCTGATGATTTGGCGAAAATAGGGTCCAAGAGGGAAGCCATTCCCAGTGATGTGTTTTGGAGCACATCCACACACCGCCGCTCAAGAGGATCCTTTCACCAAGAAGCTCCACAGCCAAAAAGTGCCACCGATCCGATCAGAAGTTGAGGTCCCAGCTGTGGTCGACCTGATCATGGAAGTCGTGGTCATCACTCCCGACTGGACAGTGCCGTACATCGCGTATACCCTAAGGAAAGAGCTCCCGGAGAACGAAGAAGAGGCTCGACAGATCGTCCGCCGATCCAAGGCCTTTACTGTGATCAAGGGACAGTTGTACAGAGAAAACGCGACTGGAGTCGGCCAGAAATGCATAACACTAGAATAAGGTTAGATAATTCTTGATGATATCCACTCACGGACCTGTGGGTATCATGCGTCCTCTCGGACCATTGTGGCTAAAGCATACCGAGCAAGATTTTACTGGCCAAAAGCAAATGAAATGGCAAAGGAAATAGTCGACAAGTGTGAAGGATGTCAGTTCTATTCCAATATGTCACACAAACCCGCTTCAGCCTTGAAGACCATTCCACTCGTCTGGCCCTTCACTGTTTGGGGATTGGATATGGTTGGACCACTGAGAACTGGCAGAAGCGGCTTCACTCACTTGCTAGTGGCATTCGACAAGTTTACTAAGTGGATCGAAGCTAAGCCTATCAAGAATCTCGATGCGTGCACTGCTATCAGTTTCATCAAAGAGTTGATATTCAGATATGGAGTTCCGCATAACATCATCACTGACAATGGGTCAAACTTCGTTTCCGACAAATTCAAAGCGTTTTGCGCCTCTCAAGGCACGCGAGTCGACTATGCTTCAATTGCTCACCCACAGTCGAATGGACAAGCAGAACGAGCAAACGGTCTAATTCTCAAAGGACTGAAACCCCGACTGATGCACGATCTCAAGCATGCAGCAGGAGCGTGGGTCGACGAACTTCCATCAGTTCTCTGGGGATTGAGGACCACTCCTAATCGGTCGACTGGGAGAACTCCATTATTTCTGGTCTATGGAGCTGAAGTAGTTCTGCCGAGTGACCTGCTTCACAATGCACCTCGAGTCGAACTCTACTCTGAAGATGAAGCGGAGCAAGCCCGCAAGATGCAGTCAACCTCCTAGAAGAGGAGAGAGAGATGGCCCTGATCCGCTCGACCATCTATCAGCAGGACTTGCATCGATTCCATGCTCGAAATGTGAAGAGCCGAACCTTCCAAGAAGGAGACTTGGTCCTCCGAGTGGATCAACAGAAACCACACAAGCTCGCTCCCACTTGGGAAGGTCCCTTCATCATCACCAGAGTTCTCCACAATGGACCATACTATCTTTACAACGTCGATCGCCAGATTGATGAGCCTCGAGCTTGGAATGCGGAGCTGCTCCGCCCCTTTTATACTTAAGTACTCACTCGGGTGAGATGTAATAAAAGTACCTCTGTAGTTTGTTTATCGAAGACAAGAATGTTATAATTTTCCCAGTGATTGTTATTACTTTTTGTTTACATGAGAAACCCCCCCCCCCCAAGTGGGTGGCTTAGCTGCGAACCCGTTTCGCCTAAGTTTGTAAAAAAAATCCCTCCCGAGTGGAGAGCCAACCTCCCACTCGGGGTGAGGGAGTCCTGGATTAGGGGGTGTCCGGATAGCCGAACTATCACCGTTGGCCGGACTCTTGGACTATGAAGATACAAGATTGAAGACTTCGTCCCGTGTCCGGATGGGACTTTCCTTGGCGTGGAAGGCAAGCTTGGCGATACGGATATGTAGATCTCCTACCATTGTAACCGACTCTATGTAACCCTAACCCTATCCGGTGTCTATATAAACCGGAGGGTTTTAGTCCGTAGGACGAACAACAATCATACCATAGGCTAGCTTCTAGGGTTTAGCCTCTTTGATCTCGTGGTAGATCCACTCTTGTACTACCCATATCATTAATATTAATCAAGCAGGAGTAGGGTTTTACCTCCATCGAGAGGGCCCGAACCTGGGTAAAAACATCGTGTCCCCTGTCTCCTGTTACCATCCACCTAGACGCACAGTTCGGGACCCCCTACCCGAGATCCGTCGGTTTTGACACCAACATTGGTGCTTTCATTGAGAGTTCCTCTATGTCATCATCCTTAGGCCCGATGGCTCCTTCGATCATCAACAACGACGCGATCCAGGGTGAGACTTTTCTCCCCGGACAGATCTTCGTATTCGGCGGCTTTGCATCGGGCCAATTCATTTGGCCATCCGAGCAGATCGAAGCTACGCCCAGCCATCGAGTCAGATTTGGGAGTTTGAACTACACGGCCGACATCCGCGGAGACTTGATCTTCGACGAATTCGAGCCACAGCCAAGCGCGCCAAGACTTGTCTCGATGGGCACGATCTAGCTCGCCACCGAATAGTGCCACGAGGCCGCACTGAGTCCGCCCGACCTTTAGCTCGAGTCTACTCCGCCGATCGAGGACGAGTGGTTGGACACCGCCGGGGCTACGATCTCACGGCGATTGAGCGAACTCCATCCCCGCCCTTTGCAAAGACCGTGACTCAAGGTGCGAGACTCCTCTCCGGACCAACCTCCGCGCCCCGCCAATTGAATCCAATTGGGCGCCAGTTATGTAGTTCATCGTCATGACATCTTTCAAAGACTCGCCTTTTGGCGACATCCTGAATTCACTAAAATCTCTCTCTTTATCTCGAGAGCCATGGCCGGACTACGGTCAGGAAGGTTGGGATGCGGATGACGAAGAAATTCAACGCCCACCCACCACCCACTTTGTAGCCACTGTCGATGATTTAACCGACATGCTCGACTTCGACCAAGACATCGACGGTATGGACGACGATGTTGGAGACGACCAAGAACCAGCGCCTACAGGGCACTGGAAGGCCACCTCGTCATACAACATATACATGGTGGACATCCCAAAAGATGGGAACAGTGATGGAGCAGCGGAGGATGACCCCTCCAAGAAACAGCCCAAGCGCCGACGTCAGCAGCGCCGCTCTAAATCCCGCCACAGCAAAAACGGTGATTCCGGCATGGGAGATAATAACACCCCGGACAGTGCCGAAGACAACCTCCTCCAACAGGATTCAGCACAGGAGGAGGGAGAAGCCAGCCCTCATGATAGAGCAACTGAAGCTCCGGTCTTGGGGCGTCACAACACTCCACCACTACGAGAGGATCTCGTCCCGAGATCTAGGATGGCACCGGAGAAAAGCGGGAGAAGAAAGAGGTAAAACTAAGTTGCTTCTTTGACAAACGAGTGAAACCAAAGAACCTCGAGAGGTTGAAAACTTGAAAGAAAGAAAACAACGAAGATGAACAAAGTTGAAAACACTCTGTTAGAAAAGATGAACATGGGATACGACGAGAACCAAGAGGTTTAGTGATAAGATAAATACTGAAACCACTCCGGTTAAAACTAGATAGACAAGGAATAAGATTGATAAAATTTGGGCAGCACTCCGACTAAAAGAAGAAGGAAAACTTGATAAAATGAAAAGAATTTAAAGAGAAGACACAACACTCCAGTTAAATGGATAAAGCAAGAAAAGAACTTGATCTTGGCAAAACGAGATGATGGGTGAAAATAGCAACATCACAATGCCTCCGGAAACAAAGCATGATCGATAGAAAGTTGGAATGAATAGAACGAAGAATGAAACCAACATCTTCCACCATAAATGAATTTGAAAGAGCATCCTTACGAAGTAGGATTGAACGGAGTTGTTTGAAAAACAACAACGATAAGGATAAGCTTGTAGTGGGCTTATGAAAACATCTCAAAATTATGAGGTGAGCTTCTGCCACCAACGGAAACAATTGATTGGATTAAGATCAACAAGAAGATGAAATCTTCTTTCCCCCAGAGAATAGGAGAAAACTTGGATCATTGATAAGCACCATAATAGCAAATTCCCTTAGGGGAAGCTTTAGGTGAAATATAGCCCAAGACAACTCCAATGAAGAGATTGATGGATTTAAAATACCTCATTCTTGACAACATGTGAATCATGAAACACGAACTCAAATTGTCGAGAATGACATAACACCATCTCAAGAGATAAGGTAGAGAGCATTGCACTTTGGAATGCAAGATGAAGAATACTTGAACTCCTCAAAACAAGACATGTGTTGAGCACCATGTTTATTTTAGAGTATAGCTTGACGGATCTTAACTCCGCGAGAAATCTTGATGAACAATTGGAGAAATGAAAAGAATCCTTGACGAACCATCATGTAGAGCCTCCATGAAGAACTCCGGTAAGAAAAGGATGATAAAAGAAAGAGAAGTTGAAAACACAAGGTGAAGCCTTGCAGTGTTAAGATGAAGCTTTGAAATGATATAACCGAGAAAACTTGGAACTCCGGAAAGAAAAGATGAAGCATCTCGGACCGAAGTTGTGATATGATGAACAGACTCCGGAAAGAAGAGATGAACAACTTAGAACTGAGAAATTGATACCATTACGAACTCCGGAAGAATGAATCAATCACTTGGATGAAACAAGAACAAGAATTATGTTATGCGTATCCTTCACCAATTTAGATTGATGTCAAGCAACGGATTTGGCATACTACTTATTCCCGTAGAAAGGATTAAGATAGATATGGCGCAAACTTGGGAAGGTTTTCAACAATTCACCGGTAGGATTCGGAAAGAACGAATGAATTGATACGATAATAAAGGAAATGAAATATTGAACGAACCACCGTAAGAATAGAGAATGAACGTAGCAAAGGCACAATTCACCGGGAAGAATTGGAAAACGAATGAAGATATTTGAGGGGATTTAGATACAAGTGAACGAATATATGACGAGCTGATTGGAGAATACTTGAATGATGCACCGGTAAGATTTGGAGAACAAGAGCTGAACGCTGGAATGGATAATTCTGAGATGATGGGCTCCGGAGAATCAAACTGAAAAGACTCCTGAAATGCTCCGGGTGGGTTAAAAGAATTCTCACAATCTAAAACAAATATGAGGATGGCACGAAGCTAGAACCATGAATCTTGAAGAGAATGGAGCAAGATTTAAGAGAAACTCTTCTTCGGTCTTCAAAATTCGAGAATGACGACGAGAAACACCACCATGAATTGTTGAGGCACTCCGGAATGAAAATTAGAAAGGTTGAACCAACAATGAAAATAATTTGAAAGATCTTGGAGAAAGACATTTGACTGATGATAATTCATCCTTACATCAAACTTTGCAAAGAATTTGGGAATAGCTCTTGAAAAAAAATTAGAAGAGTTAGGTAAGATCCTGGGAAAAGACCTGTGGGTTAGGGCCCACTCAAAGGAACCACCGTTGAACAATTGTTTGAAACAGATATTGCACCGGTAGAATTAAATGGCTTGAATGAGATAGCATCCTCAAAAGAACTTGAGTGAATTGAGAATGGAAACTAGAATCTTCTGAGATATCTTCAACACTCCGGAACAATTGAATAACGAGAAGTGGATGATTAAGAGATGCACCGACATGAGAAAGCATTTGAAACGAGGAAGGGAATATGATCAACACTGAAAACTTGACTTAAATCCACCGGAGAAGAAAATTAAAATGGAACAATGATAAGGTTGAAACTTCCTTTAGCATCTTCATGAGAATCACCGGATAAAACATTAAAGGAAAAGAATGAAGAAACTTCACTCAATAAAATGGATACTTGATTAAGAAATCTGAGTCCTTGAAGAAAAAGGGTGGGAGGGCGGGAAAACAAAGACAACTTAGGTCGGATGAAACGAACACCGTTGAGAAAAAGCTTAGAATTGATCTTGCGAATGTTGGAATGATCGGATCCAGTTGAAGAGAAGCACGCCGGTTGAGAAAAGAATTGACATGACAAGCTCAGTGATCAAGAAGGATTAGTATTCACATAGCAATATGAGAACACCATTTAGGAAAGGTATGGATTCAACACTTGGCATTGAAGCAACTTGAATACCACAAAACGGAACAAAAACAAAGGATTTGGCTTGCAGAATAAGCCGAAACAAATACATATGATAGATCCCATATCGTATCATGTGTGTGTTGGAAAGATATCCTACGAGATACTTGAATTCCCACCTATAAACTCCCGAAACTTTCTGGTTATGCAATCAGGTGTTGGGGATACAGGGGACACAAAAATATATCACCCAAACTAACAATACCTAGATCCAGCTGTATCCATCCTTCAACACATAACCAAGAAACCTTCAGAAATCGTTTACCTCGACCTTCGAAAAACATCAGTTATACAAGTCATGGCAATACTCCCGCACTCGCCTCAGTACTGGGCTATCAGGGTTATCTCACCAACAACCGCACAAAAGAGATTTCGATGTCGGTAAAACTCAGGTATTCCAGAACTGCAACGATAAAATTGTGACGACAACACCTCAGAGCTCAACTCCCGGGACACCGCCACAACCCCTAAATGTCGAGGCACCAAGAACAATGTTCTCGCCACAAAACCATCGGAACGATTCCAAGATACCCACGTGATCCTAAAAAAATTTAGTGAAATTTGAGGAGAGAAAAGTCAAAACTCTACGTCGGGATACCTCACCAGAGCGATTTAAGGACCGAGGAGTAAAAGAATCCTACTCTCCGATATATATAATCCTAAGACTCAAAACATTTTCCGTACTAGACTCAACAACGCCAAACAAACAATCAAGTAGGGAGGCTCCTAAGTCGGGAAGGCTCGATACCAACTTATAGCGCCCTCGATGCGGCTATATCTCCCACGTGTCGAAGCACGACTTAGAGGCATAACCGCATTGAAAGCAATGTCGCAAGTGAGGTAATCTTCACACAACCCATGTAATACATAAGGAAAGAGATACATAGTTGGCTTACAATCGCCACTTCACACAATACATGAGTAAAGCATTACATCATACAGATACAAACAAGGTCCGACTACGGAACCAAAATAAAAGAAGACTACCCCAAATGCTACACAGATCCCCGATCGTCCCAACTGGCTCCACTCTTGATCAACTGAAACGAAACAATACAATGAACAAGATCTTCATCGAGCTCCTCCTTGAGCTCGGATGCGGCACCTGCACAGTTTCATTGGCACCTGCAAACTGGTTTTGGAAGTATCTGTGAGTCACGGGGACTCAGCAATCTCACACCCGCGAGATCAAGACTATTTAAGCTTAAGGGTAGGACAGGGTAGTGAGGTGGAGCTGCAGCAAGCGACTAGCATATTGAAGGAAATATGCCCTAGAGGCAATAATAAATGTTATTATTTATTTCCTTATATCATGATAAATGTTTATTATTCATGCTAGAATTGTATTAACCGGAAACATAATACATGTGTGAATACATAAACCTACAGAGTGTCACTAGTATGCCTCTACTTGACTAGCTCATTAATCAAAGATGGTTATGTTTCCTAACCATGAACAAGGAGTTGTTATTTGATTAATGGGATCACATCATTGGTTGAATGATCTGATTGACATGACCCATTCCATTAGCATAGCACCTGATCGTAGTTTGTTGCTAGTGCTTTTCTTCATGACTTATACATGTTCCTATGACTATGAGATTATGCAACTCCGTTTGCCCGAGGAACACTTTGGGTGCTACCAAACGTCACAACGTGAATCGGGTGATTATAAAGGTACATTACAGGTGTCTCCGAAGGTACATGTTGGGTTGGCATATTTCGAGATTAGGATTTGTCACTCCGATTGTCGGAGAGGTATCTCCGGCCCTCTCGGTAATGCACATCACATAAGCCTTGCAAGCATTGCAACTAAATGTGTTAGTTGTGAGATGATGTATTACGGAACGAGAAAAGAGACTTGCCAAGAACGAGATTGAACTAGGTATTGATACCGACGATCGAATCTCGGGCAAGTAACATACCGATGACAAAGGAACAACGATGTTGTTATGCGGTCCGACCGATAAAAGATCTTCGAGAATATGTAGGAGCCAATATGGGCATCCAGGTCCCGCTATTGGTTATTGACCGAGAGGTGTCTCGATCATGTCTACATAGTTCTCGAACCCGTAGGGTCCGCACGCTTAACGCTTCGATGGCGGTCATAATGAGTTTATAAGTATTGATGCACCAAGGTTGTTCGAGTCCCGGATGTGATCACGGATATGACGAGGAGTCTCAAATGGTCGAGACATAAAGATTGATATATTGAAGCCTACATTTGACATCGGAAGGTTCCGAGTGAAATCGAATTTATCGAGTACCGGAGGTTACCGAACCCCCGAACTACATGGGCCCATAGTGGGCCTTGGAGGAAAGGAGAAGGGCCAGCCCTAGGTGGTCGCGCGCCCCCTTCCCTAGTCCTATTAGGACTAGGAAAGGTGGGCCGCCCCCTCTCTCTCTCTCCTCCGGGAATCCTATTCCAACTAGGATTGGGGGAGTCCTACTCCGGAGGAGTAGGACTCCTTGCGCCTCCTCCTCTTGGCCGCCACCTCCCCTTGGCTCCTTTATATACGGGGCAGGGGCACCCCAAGACACACAAGTTGATTTCTTAGCCGTGTGCGGTGCCCCTTCCACCATATTCCACTTCGGTCATATCGTCATGAGCTTAGCGAAGCCTCGCTGGAGAAGTCATATCGTCGCGGAGCTTAGGCGAAGCCCCGCGCCGGTGGAGCATCATCATCGCCACCACGCCGTCAGGTCGACGGAACTCATCCCCGACACTTTGCTGGATCGAGTCCGGGATCGCCATCGGCTGAACGTGTGCAGAACTCGGAGGTGCCGACGCTCGGTGCTCGGATCGGTCGGGTCGTGAAGACGCACGACTACATCAACCGCGTTGTTATAACGCCCGCTTTCGGTCTCACGAGGGTACGTGGGACGGACACTCTTCCCTCGCTGCTATGCCATCACCATGGTCTTGCGTGATCGTAGGAAAATTTTTGAAATTACTACGCTCCCCAACAAAGGGCATCCGAGCCAGGTTTTATGCGTTGATGTCATATGCACGAGTAGAACACAAGTGAGTTGTGGGCGATACAAGTCATACTGCCTACCAGCATGTCATACTTTGGTTCAGCGGTATTGTGAGATGAAGCGGCCCGGACCGACATTACGCCAGACGCTTACGCGAGACTGGTTTCACCGCTGTGAGCACTCGTTGCTTAAAGGTGGTGGCGGGTGTCTCTCTCTCTCACTTTAGTTGAATCGAGTGTGGCTACGCCCGTCCTTGAGAAGGTTAAACGGAGTCTATTTGACGAAGTATCGCTGTGGTTTTGATGCGAGGTAAGAACGGTTCTTGCTCAGCCCGTAGCAGCCACGTAAAACTTGCAACAACAAAGTAGAGGACGCCTAACTTGTTTTTGCAGGCATGTTGTGATGTGATATGGTCAAGACGTGATGCTATATCTTATTGTATGAGATGATCATGTTTTGTAACCGAGTTATCGCAATGGCAGGAGCCATATGGTTGTCGCTTAT
Organism: Aegilops longissima; assembly: GCA_021605205.1. NCBI lineage: Eukaryota > Viridiplantae > Streptophyta > Magnoliopsida > Poales > Poaceae > Aegilops > Aegilops longissima. The sequence goes on from CM038681.1 coordinate 85,088,803, forward strand.
TGTATGAAATGCAACGCCATGTAATTGCTTTACTTTATCACTAAGCAGTAGCGATAGTCGAGAAGCAATAGTTGGCGAGACGACAACGATGCTACGATGGAGATCAAGGTGTCGCGCCGGTGACGATGGTGATCATGACGGTGCTTGGAGATGGAGATCACAAGCACAAGATGATGATGGCCATATCATATCACTTATATTGATTGCATGTGATGTTAATCCTTTATGCATCTTATTTTGCTTTGATTGACGGTAGCATTATAAGATGATCCCTTACTAAATTATCAAGAAGTGTTCTCCCGAGTATGCACCGCTGCGAAAGTTCTTCGTCTTTGAGACACCACGTGATGATCGGGTGTGATAGGTTCTACGCTCAAATACAACGGTGCAAAACAGTTGCACACGCGAATACTCAGGTTATACTTGACGAGCTATGCATATAAGATATGACCTCGAACACGGAGACCGAAAGGTCGAGCGTGAATCATATAGTAGATATGATCAACATATTGATGTTCACCATTGAAACTACTCCATCACACGTGATGATCGGTCATGGTGTAGTTGATATGGATCACGCAATCACTTAGAGAATTGGAGGATATTTTTCTAAGTGGGAGTTCTTAAGTAATATGATTAATTGAACTTAAATTTATCATGAACTTAGTACCGATAGTATCTTGCTTGTCTATGATGTGTAGATAGATGGCTCGTCTGTTGTTCCGTTAAATTTTAATGCGTTCCTTGAGAAAGCAAAGTTGAAAGATGATGGCAGCAATTACACGGACTGGGTCCGTATTTGAGGATTATCCTTATTGCTGCACGGAAGAATTACGCCTGGAAGCACCGTTAGGTGCCAGGCCTGGTGCAAGGGCTGCGCCGAGAAGTTGTGAACGTCTCGCAAAGCAAAGCTGATGACTACTCTATAGTTCAGTGTGCCATGCTTTACGGCTTAGAACCGACTTCAACGTCGTTTTGAACACCATGGAGCATATGAGATGTTCCAGAGTTGAAGTTAATATTCCAAGCGTAATGCCCGGATTGAGAGATATGAAGTCTCCAATAAATTCTATAGCTGTAAGATGGAGGAGAATGGTTCGTCGGTGAGCATATACTCGTAATGTCCGGATATAACAATCACTTGATTCAACTGGGAGTTAATCTTCCGGATGATTGCGTCATTGATGAATTCTCCAATCACCGCCACCAAGCTACAAGAGCTTCGTGATGAACTATAATATGCAAGGGATGACCAAAACTATGCCCGAGCTCTTCGCGATGCCGAAAGCAGCGGAGGTAGAAATCAAAAGGAGCATCAAGTGTTGATGGTTAACAAAACCACTAGTTTCAAGAAAAGGGCAAAGGAAAGAAAAGGGAACTTCAAAAGAGCGGCAAGCAAGTTGCTGATCAAGAGAAGAAACCCAAGTCTGGTCCTAAGCCTGAAACCGAGTGCTTCTATTGCAAGCAGGCTGGTCTTTGGAAGCGGAACTGCCCCAAGTATTTGGCGGATAAGAAGGATGGCAAGGTTAACAAAGGTATATGTGATATACTTGTTATTGATGTGTACCTTACTAATACTCGCAGAGCACTGGTATTTGATATTGGTTCATTGCTAATATTTGCAACTCAAACAGGGCTACGGATTGCCGAAGATTGGCTAAGGACGAGGTGACGGCGCGCGTGGGAAATGGTTCCAAAGTCGATGTGATCGCGGTCGGCACGCTACCTCTACATCTACCTTCGGATTAGTATTAGACCTAAATAATTGTTATTTAGTACCATCGCTGAGCATGAACATTATATCTGGATCTTGTTTGATGCGAGACGGTTATTCATTTAAATCGAGAATAATGGTTGTTCTATTTATATGAATAATATCTTTATGGTCATGCACCATTGAAGAATGGTTTGTTTTACTTAATCTTGATAGTAGTGATACACATATTCATAATGTTGAAACCAAAAGATGCAGAGTTGATAATGATGGTGCAACTTATTTGTGGCAATCGCCGCTTAGGTCATATCGAGTAAAGCGCATGAAGAAACTCCATGCTTGATGGACTTTTGGAGTCACTTGATTATGAATCACTTGGCACTTGCGTAACCGTGCCTTATGGGCAAGATGACTAAAACACCGTTCTCGGAACTATGGAGAGAGCAACAGATTTATTGGAAATCATACATACCGATGTATGTGGTCCAATGAATGTTGAGGCTCGTGGCGGATATCGTTATTTTCTCACCTTCACAGATGATTTGAGCAGATATGGGTATATCTACTTAATGAAACACAAGTCTGAAACATTTGAAAAGTTCAAAGAATTTCAGAGTGAAGTGGAAAATCATCGTAACAAGAAAATAAAGTTTCTACGATCTGATCGTGGAGGAGAATATTTGAGTTACGAGTTTGGCCTACATTTGAAACAATGTGGAATAGTTTCGCAACTTACGCCACCTGGAACACCACAACGTAATGGTGTGTCCGAACGTCAGAATCGCATTTTATTAGATATGGTGCGATCTATGATGTCTCTTACTGATTTACCGCTATCGCTTTTGGGGTTATGCTTTAGAGACGGCTGCATTCACTTTAAATAGGGCACCATCTAAACTGCTGAGACGACGCCTTATGAACTGTGGTTTGGCAAGAAACCAAAGTTGTCGCTTTTGAAAGTTTGGGGCTGCGATGCTTATGTGAAAAAGCTTCAACCTGATAAGCTCGAACCCAAATCGGAGAAATGTGTCTTCATAGGATACCCAAAGGAGACAGTTGGGTACACCTTCTATCACAGATCCGAAGGCAAGATTTTTGTTGCTAAATTGGAAACTTTTGAGAAAGAGTTTCTCACAAAAGAAGTGAGTGGGAGGAAAGTAGAACTTGATGAGATAATGTATCTACTCCCTCATTGAGAAGTAGTACATCACAGAAAACAGTTTCGTGACACCTACACCAAATAGGAGGAAGCTAATGATGATGATCATGAAACTTCAGATCAAGTTTCTACAGAACTTCAGAGATCAACCAGAGCAAGATCCGCACTGAGTGGTACGGTAATCCTATTTTGGAAGTCATGTTATGGAACATGATGAACCTACTAACTATGAAGAAGCGATGGTGAGCCCAGATTCCACAAAATGGCTTGAGGCCATGAAATCTGAGATGGGATCCATGTATGAGAACAAAGTGTGGACTTTGGTTGACTTGCCCGATGATCGGCAAGCAATTGAGAATAAATGGATCTTCAAGAAGAAGACTGACGCTGATGGTAATGTTATCGTTTATAAAGCTCGACTTGTTGCAAAAGGTTTTCGACAAGTTCAAGGGATTGACTACGATGAGACCTTCTCACCCGAAGCGATGCTTAAGTCGTCCGAATCATGTTAGCAATTGCCGCATTTTATGATTATGAAATTTGGCAAATGGATGTTAAAACTGCATTCTGAATGGATTTCGGAAGAAGAGTTGTATATGATGCAACCAGAAGGTTTTGTCGATCCAAAGGAGCTAACAAAGTGTGCAAGCTCCAGCGATCCATTTATGGACTGGTGCAAGCCTCTCGGAGTTGGAATAAACGCTTTGATAGTGTGATCAAAGATTTGGTTTTATATGACTTTTGGAGAAGCCTGATTTACAAGAAAGTGAGTGGGAGCTCAGAGCATTTTCGATATTATATGTGGATGACATATTATTGATCGGAAATGATATAGAATTTGGATAGCATAAAGGGATACTTGAATAAGAGTTTTTCGATGAAAGACCTCGGTGAAGCTGCTTACATATTGGGCATTAAGATCTATAGAGATAGATCAAGACGCTTAATAGGACTTTCACAAAGCACATACCTTGATAAAGTTTTGAAAAGGTTCAAATGGATCGAGGCAAAGAAAGGGTTCTTGCCGGTATTACAAGGTGTGAAGTTGAGTAAGACTCAATGCCCGACCACCGCAGAAGATAGAGAGAAAATGAAAGATGTTCCTATGCTTCAGCCATAGGCTCTATCATGTATGCAATGCTGTGTACCAGACCTGATGTGTGCCTTCTTTGTAAGTTTAGCAGCAGGTACCAAAGTAATCCAGAGTGGATCATCGACAGCGGTCAAGAACATCCTAAGTACTTGAGAAGAACTAAGGATATGTTTCTCATTTATGGCGGTGACAAAGAGCTCGTCAGAACGGTTACGCCGATGCAAGCTTTGACACTGATCCGGACGATTCTAAATCGCAAACCGGATACGTATTCACATTAAACGGTGGAGCTGTCGGTTGGTGCAGTTCCAAACAAAGCGCCGCTATGGATCTACATGTGAAGTTGAGTACATAGCTGCTTCGAAGCAGCTAATGAAGGAGTCTCGATGAAGGAGTTCATATCCGATCTAGGTGTTGTACCTAGTGTATCGGGTCCTATGAAAATCTTTTGTGACAATATGGTGCAATTGCCTTGGCAAAGGAATCCAGATTTCACAAGAGAACCAAGCACATCAAAAGACGCCTCAACTCCATCCGGATTTGGTCCGTGGGAGACATAGAGATATGCAAGATACATACGGATCTGAATGTTGCGCACCGCTGACTAAGCCTCTTCCACGAGCAAAACATGATCAGCACCAAGACTCCATGGGTGTTAGAATCATTCTTGTGTAATCTAGATTATTGACTCTAGTGCAAGTGGGAGATCAAGGAAATATGCCCTAGAGGCAATAATAAATGTTATTATTTATTTCCTTATATCATGATAAATGTTTATTATTCATGCTAGAATTGTATTAACCGGAAACATAATACATGTGTGAATACATAAACCTACAGAGTGTCACTAGTATGCCTCTACTTGACTAGCTCATTAATCAAAGATGGTTATGTTTCCTAACCATGAACAAGGAGTTGTTATTTGATTAATGGGATCACATCATTGGTTGAATGATCTGATTGACATGACCCATTCCATTAGCATAGCACCTGATCGTGTAGTTTGTTGCTAGTGCTTTTCTTCATGACTTATACATGTTCCTATGACTATGAGATTATGCAACTCCCGCTTGCCCGAGGAACACTTTGGTGCTACCAAACGCCACAACGTAATCGGGTGATTATAAAGGTACATTACAGGTGTCTCCGAAGGTACATGTTGGGTTGGCATATTTCGAGATTAGGATTTGTCACTCCGATTGTCGGAGAGGTATCTCCGGCCCTCTCGGTAATGCACATCACATAAGCCTTGCAAGCATTGCAACTAAATGTGTTAGTTGTGAGATGATGTATTACGGAACGAGAAAAGAGACTTGCCAAGAACGAGATTGAACTAGGTATTGATACCGACGATCGAATCTCGGGCAAGTAACATACCGATGACAAAGGAACAACGATGTTGTTATGCGGTCTGACCGATAAAGATCTTCGTAGAATATGTAGGAGCCAATATGGGCATCCAGGTCCCGCTATTGGTTATTGACCGAGAGGTGTCTCGATCATGTCTACATAGTTCTCGAACCCGTAGGGTCCGCACGCTTAACGCTTCGATGACGGTCATAATGAGTTTATAAGTATTGATGCACCAAGGTTGTTCGAGTCCCGGATGTGATCACGGATATGACGAGGAGTCTCAAATGGTCGAGACATAAAGATTGATATATTGAAGCCTACATTTGACATCGGAAAGGTTCCGAGTGAAATCGAGAATTTATCGAGTACCGGAGGTTACGGAACCCCGGAACTACATGGGCCCATAGTGGGCCTTGGAGGAAAGGAGAAGGGCCAGCCCTAGGTGGTCGCGCGCTTCTTCCCTAGTCCTATTAGGACTAGGAAAGGTGGGCGCCCCCTCTCTCTCTCTCCTCCGGGAATCCTATTCCAACTAGGATTGGGGGAGTCCTACTCCCGAGGAGTAGGACTCCCTTGCGCGCCTCCTCTTGGCCGCCACCTCCCCTTGGCTCCTTTTATATACGGGGCAGGAGCACCCCAAGACACACAAGTTGATTTCCTTAGCCGTGTGCGGTGCCCCTTCCACCATATTCCACTTCGTCATATCGTCATGAGCTTAGGCGAAGCCCGCGCTGGAGAAGTCATATCGTCGCGGAGCTTAGGCGAAGCCCGCGCCGGTGGAGCATCATCATCGCCACCACGCCGTCAGGTCGACGGAACTCATCCCCGACACTTTGCTGGATCGGAGTCCGGGATCGCCATCGGGCTGAACGTGTGCGAACTCGGAGGTGCCGTGACGCTCGGTGCTCGGATCGGTCGGGTCGTGAAGACGCACGACTACATCAACCGCGTTGTTATAACGCTTCGCTTTCGGTCTCACGAGGGTACGGCGGACACTCTTCCGCTCGTTGCTATGCCATCACCATGGTCTTGCGTGATCGTGAGGAAAATTTTTGAAATTACTACGCTCCCCAACACATATATGGTGGCTAACATACGCAAAAGAGAGCGAGAAGAGAAGCAAAGCACGGTCGAACAACTATGATCAAGAAGTGATCCTGAAACTACTTACGCCAAACATAACTCCAACATCGTGTTCACTTCCCGGACTCCGCCGAGAAGAGACCATCACGGTTACACACGCGGTTGGTGTATTTTAATTGAGATCCACTTCGGTTTTCTACAACCGACATTAACAAATTCCCATCTGCCACATAACCGCGGGCACGGCTTTCGAAAGTTCAAACCCTGCAGGGTGTCCCAACTTAGCCCATGATAAGCTCTCGCGATCAACGAAGGATATTCCTTCTCCCGGAAGACCCGATCAGTCTCGAATCCGGCTACAAGACATTTCGACAGCAATAAAACAAGACCAGCAAAGCCGCCGGATGTGCCGACAAATCCTGATAGGAGCTGCACATATCTCGTCTCGTGGCACACCGGATAAGTCAGCCCACGAGTAAAACCAGCCTCGAGTTGCCCTGGTGGCCCCTTGCAGTTCTGCCGGTTCGGACCAACACTCAAGGAGCACCGCCCGGGGCTAAAATAAAGATGACCCTCGGGCTCCGGAAACCCAAGGGAAAAGGGCATAGGTGAGGCAAATGGTAAAACCAATGTTGGGCCTTGCTGGAAAAGTCTTACTCAAAGCGAACTGTCAAGGGGGTCCCATAAATCACCCGACCGAGTTAGGGACGCAAAATCCGGGAACATAATACCGATATGACGGAAACTAGGGCGGCAAGAGTGGAACAAAACACCAGGCATAAGGCCGAGCCTTCCACCCTTTACCAAGTATATAGATGCATTAATTAAATAAGATATATTGTGATATCCCAACAAGTAAACATGTTCCAACAAGGAACAACATCTCCATGTTCCAACAAGGAACAACCTTCATCTTCACCTGCAACTAACAACACTATAGGAGGGGCTGAGCAAAGCGGTAACATAGCCAAACAACGGTTTGCTAGGAAAGGATGGTTAGGGGCTTGACATGGCAATATGGGAAGGCATGATAAGCAAGTGATAGGCATCGTAGCATAGGCATAGCAAAAGAGCGAGCATCTAGCAAGCAAAGATAGAAGTGATTTCGAGGGTATGATCATCTTGCCTGAAATCCCGCAAGGAAGAAGAACGAGTCCATGAAGAAGACAAACGGACGAGGTCGAATGAATCCTCACAACTCCGGAACGAAACCGAAGCTAACGAGAAAAGCAAACCGGAAACAAACAAACAACATAGTAAACACACAACCATAAACATGGCATGATGCACAAACAAATATGATGCATGACCGGTTTAATGAGGCATGGCATGGCAATATGCACAAACAAAACTACAAGTTAAGTGGAGCTCAATGTGCAACGAGTTGCATATTGACAAGACGCCACATCAATTATTTAGTTCTCTCTCGGTTAGGGAACCAACAATATTAAATGTTGTTAAACATGGCAAGAGGGTGAAGCATAATTAAACTAACTATTTAGGCAAGATTAAATAAGGCCGGAAACAACAACAACAATTCCGGAAAAATCCTCATATGCAAATTATGGATTCGGTACTGATCTGCCCTAAACACAATTTTAATGTTGTTAAACAGCAAAATAAAGCTACCATGTTAAACTAGGCATTTTTCTACCCCATTTACATATATAATTTATTTAAATCCGAGTTACGGTTATTTAGTTATGAAATAAATCATTTTAACATGGCATTTAAGCAAATTAATGCAAACAACAATTTTAAACATTTTAATTGTTGTTATCATGATGCGGATGACATGTGCAAGTTTTATGCAATTTATATGAAAATGTTAACAAGAGCATTATGAAGCATTTGGTCACCATGGCGGAACGAAAAAAAAGGTGCCACGGCAACGAATCCGAAAATGATGCCACGGCAACATATCGGTTCCGGTAGATCACGGAGATACCGATGCAAAGGAAAGTGTGGACGTGAGTGAGTCATGCAAGATGGTGGGGTGATCCCGATTACCGGGTTCCCACGGAACGATGGCATGGCAACGAGGAGGAACAAGCGAGTGACAATTCGGACACGGTGCAAACATATCGTGCATCTCATACATGCAAGGGCATCTCATCGCGGTCGTCTCGGGTTATACCTTCGGATCGTTCAAACGAGACGGAAAGCGTTCGAGAGGGAAGTAGACGCTCACGGTCGCCGAGGGAAGTAGTCGACACGGCGAGGGGAAGTAGCCGCTCATGTCCCGTGGATGTTCGGGTCCACGGGTCTTCGAGGGTCGACGGTAGTGGTACACGTTCGGAGAGGAACTTGATGTTCCCATGTGCTTCACGGGTCGTCGTTGAACTTGACGAAATCCATCTGCAGGTAGCCGTCCGTGGTCGTTCTCATGTTGGCGTGCAACAAGATGGTCTCGAGGTTCGTAGCCGAACTTGGCGGATTCGTGTAGTTGAACTTGACGAAAACGGGTCTCCCAAAGACGTCGTGGTACTTGGCGCTTCCAATGTCTTTGGGCGTAGAGGTACTCGCAAAAACCAAGATGGTCTTGACGATCCGGTGAGACGATGTGGTCCGGTGCGGTCTTGGTCTTGGCGTCCGTGCGGTAGCCGTGAGCTCATGGCCTACAGCAGCAGCTAGGCGCGGAACGGGACGGAGACGCCGGGCGCTGATGGTGGTGGAGCAGGGGCTTCACGCGAAAAGGGCCGCGGCGATGCTGATGGCCTCGCAGGCCATGGCAGGCGGTGGGCACGGTAGGAGGGCAAGCGCTAGAGAGAGGAGGCCCGGCGCGAGGCACGCGCGTGGTGGAGGCGAGCGACGGTCACGGCAGCGAGGAGAAGGTCGAGGCAAAGGAAGGCAAGGGCGAGGTGCGGGGCGGAGCAAAGGGGACGCGGGCTCCTGGTGGAGCTCGTCGGCGATGGAGGGCACCGGCACGGCGTGGCGAGATGCGAGTGGCCGACGCGAGGAGGTGGAGAGGCGCGGGACGGGACATGGGAGGCGGAGCTCCTGCTCGGAGAGGTGCGGCGTGGGGAACCGCGTGGAGGTGACGAGGAGGGGGTCGGGCGCGGAGAGGAAGGAGCGGGGTGGAGGAGGCGCTCGAGGGGAAAGGGAGAGGGGATCGAGAGGGAGAGATGGGAAGGACGATGGGATCGGGAAGGAACGAGGGGTGGCGGCGCTGGTGGGAGTCGAGGGAGAGAGATGGATCGAGGGGAGGCTGGGCCTTGGGCCTAGGGTTACAGCGGGGCTGCTGGGCCATGGGCCTTGGGAGGCTAGGCCGGCCTGGTGGAGGAGAATGGCCAGGGGCCGGCTGGGCCTAAGAGGCCGGCTAGGCACTCTCTCTCTTATATAACTTAGCAGAAAAAACCATTAAAGAGAGACAAAAAGAAAGAGAGGGTTAGGGAAAGAATTTGGGAACGAGGACAATTTCCCCGGACTCATAAAAATAAGCATGACCACAGAAAAAATAGAAGGCCATGATCGAAAGATTTAAATTCAAACTCATTTGATTAAATTCAAATGATTTGAATAGGAAGTGAGGTTTGGGAAGGTCCAAAAATGTCCAGATTTTTTGGTGGAGCTCCGGAAAATGATGAAATAATATTGGCAAGGTTTTGAGGTCAACTTGGAGCAGAAAAGGCATGGGATTTATTTTGCAAGTGGGTTAAGGTGATTCCAAAACAATGGAATATCTATTATAGCTCCCTAATAATATTGGGAGGGTATGTTATAAAGAGAAGTCAACCTTCCCTCGATTTAAATGGACCGAAGATCCATACGATTTATTTAGTTGAGTTTTAAAAATTAATGATATGATGGCAAGATGAGATGATGCAATGCAAGAGATGACATGATGAATGCACAAACAAAACAAATCACACGACAAAACTCGGAAACCCTGGAAGGCAACTGAAGCTCCGGTCTTGGGGCGTCACAACACTCCACCACTACGAGAGGATCTCGTCCCGAGATCTAGGATGGCACCGGAGAAAAGCGGGAGAAGAAAGAGGTAAAACTAAGTTGCTTCTTTGACAAACGAGTGAAACCAAAGAACCTCGAGAGGTTGAAAACTTGAAAGAAAGAAAACAACGAAGATGAACAAAGTTGAAAACACTCTGTTAGAAAAGATGAACATGGATATGACGAGAACCAAGAGGTTTAGTGATAAGATAAATACTGAAACCACTCCGGTTAAAACTAGATAGACAAGGAATAAGATTGATAAAATTTGGGCAGCACTCCGACTAAAAGAAGAAGGAAAACTTGATAAAATGAAAAGAATTTAAAGAGAAGACACAACACCCGGTTAAATGGATAAAGCAAGAAAAGAACTTGATCTTGGCAAAACGAGATGATGGGTGAAAATAGCAACATCACAATGCCTCCGAAACAAAGCATGATCGATAGAAAGTTGGAATGAATAGAACGAAGAATGAAACCAACATCTTCCACCATAAATGAATTTGAAAGAGCATCCTTACGAAGTAGGATTGAACGGAGTTGTTTGAAAACAACAACGATAAGGATAAGCTTGTAGTGGGCTTATGAAAACATCTCAAAATTATGAGGTGAGCTTCTGCCACCAACGGAAACAATTGATTGGATTAAGATCAACAAGAAGATGAAATCTTCTTTCCCCCAGAGAATAGGAGAAAACTTGGATCATTGATAAGCACCATAATAGCAAATTCCCTTAGGGGAAGCTTTAGGTGAAATATAGCCCAAGACAACTCCAATGAAGAGATTGATGGATTTAAAATACCTCATTCTTGACAACATGTGAATCATGAAACACGAACTCAAATTGTCGAGAATGACATAACACCATCTCAAGAGATAAGGTAGAGAGCATTGCACTTTGGAATGCAAGATGAACAATACTTGAACTCCTCAAAACAAGACATGTGTTGAGCACCATGTTTATTTTAGAGTATAGCTTGACGGATCTTAACTCTGCGAGAAATCTTGATGAACAATTGGAGAAATGAAAAGAATCCTTGACGAACCATCATGTAGAGCCTCCATGAAGAACTCCGGTAAGAAAAGGATGATAAAAGAAAGAGAAGTTGAAAACACAAGGTGAAGCCTTGCAGTGTTAAGATGAAGCTTTGAAATGATATAACCGAGAAAACTTGGAACTCCGGAAAGAAAAGATGAAGCATCTCGGACCGAAATTGTGATATGATGAACAGACTCCGGAAAGAAGAAATGAACAACTTAGAACTGAGAAATTGATACCATTACTTAACTCCGAAGAATGAATCAATCACTTGGATGAAACAAGAACAAGAATTATGTTATGCGATCCTTCACCAATTTAGATTGATGACAAGCAACGGATTTGGCATACTACTTATTCCCGTAGAAAGGATTAAGATAGATATGGCGCAAACTTGGGAAGGTTTTCAACAATTCACCGGTAGGATTCGGAAAGAACGAATGAATTGATACGATAATAAAGGAAATGAAATCTTGAACGAACCACCGTAAGAATAGAGAATGAACGTAGCAAAGGCACAATTCACCGGGAAGAATTGGAAAACGAATGAAGATATTTGAGGGGATTTAGATACAAGTGAACGAATATATGACGAGCTGATTGGAGAATACTTGAATGATGCACCGGTAAGATTTGGAGAACAAGAGCTGAACGCTGGAATGGATAATTCTGAGATGATGGGCTCCGGAGAATCAAACTGAAAAGACTCCTGAAATGCTCCGGGTGGGTTAAAAGAATTCTCACAATCTAAAACAAATATGAGGATGGCACGAAGCTAGAACCATGAATCTTGAAGAGAATGGAGCAAGATTTAAGAGAAACTCTTCTTCGGTCTTCAAAATTCGAGAATGACGACGAGAAACACCACCATGAATTGTTGAGGCACTCCGAATGAAAATTAGAAAGGTTGAACCAACAATGAAAATAATTTGAAAGATCTTGGAGAAAGACATTTGGTGATGATAATTCATCCTTACATCAAACTTTGCAAAGAATTTGGGAATAGCTCTTGAAAAAAATTAGAAGAGTTAGGTAAGATCCTGGAAAAGACACGTGGGTTAGGGCCCACTCAAAGGAACCACCGCTGAACAATTGTTTGAAACAGATATTGCACCGTAGAATTAAATGGCTTGAATGAGATAGCATCCTCAAAAGAACTTGAGTGAATTGAGAATGGAAACTAGAATCTTCCGAGATATCTTCAACACTCCTAACAATTGAATAACGAGAAGTGGATGATTAAGAGATGCACCGACATGAGAAAGCATTTGAAACGAGGAAGGAATATGATCAACATCAAAACTTGACTTAAATCCACGGAGAAGAAAATTAAAATGGAACAATGATAAGGTTGAAACTTCCTTTAGCATCTTCATGAGAATCACCGGATAAAACATTAAAGGAAAAGAATGAAGAAACTTCACTCAATAAAATGGATACTTGATTAAGAAATCTGAGTCCTTGAAGAAAAAGGGTGGAGGGCGGAAAACAAAGACAACTTAGGTTGGATGAAACGAACACCGCTGAGAAAAAGCTTAGAATTGATCTTGCGTAATGTTGGAATGATCGGATCCAGCTTGAAGAGAAGCACGCGGTTGAGAAAAGAATTGACATGACAAGCTCAGTGATCAAGAAGGATTAGTATTCACATAGCAATATGAGAACACCATTTAGGAAAGGTATGGATTCAACACTTGGCATTGAAGCAACTTGAATACCACAAAACGGAACAAAAACAAAGGATTTGGCTTGCGAATAAGTCGAAACAAATACATATGATAGATCCCATATCATATCATGTGTGTTGGAAAGATATCCTACGAGATACTTGAATTCCCACCTATAAACTCCCAAACTTTCTGGTTATGCAATCAGGTGTTGGGGATACAGGGACACAAAATATATCACCCAAACTAACAATACCTAGATCCAATTGTATCCATCCTTCAACACATAACCAAGAAACCTTCGAAATCGTTTACCTCGACCTTGAAAAACATCCGTTATACAAGTCATGGCAATACTCCCGACTCGCCCAAGATCGGGCTATCAGGTTATCTCACCAACAACCGCACAAAAGAGATTTCGATGTCGGTAAAACTCGTGTATTCCGAATCTGCAACGATAAAATTGTGACGACAACACCTCGTAGCTCAACTCCCGGACACCGCCACAACCCCTAAATGTCGAGGCACCAAGAACAATGTTCTCGCCACAAAACCATCGAACGATTCCAAGATACCCACGTGATCCTAAAAAAATTTAGTGAAATTTGAGGAGAGAAAAGTCAAAACTCTACGCCAGATACCTCACCAGAGCGAAGGGACCGAGGAGTAAAAGAATCCTACTCTCCGATATATATAATCCTAAGACTCAAAACATTTTCCGTACTAGACTCAACAACGCCAGCAAACAATCAAGTAGGGAGGCTCCTAAGTCGGGGAAGGCTCTGATACCAACTTGTAACGCCCTCGATGCGGCTATATCTCCCACGTGTCGAAGCACGACTTAGAGGCATAACCGCATTGAAAGCAATGTCGCAAGTGAGGTAATCTTCACACAACCCATGTAATACATAAGGGAAAGAGATACATAGTTGGCTTACAATCGCCACTTCACACAATACATGAGTAAAGCATTACATCATACAGATACAAACAAGGTCCGACTACGGAACCAAAACAAAAGAAGACTACCCCAAATGCTACACAGATCCCCGATCGTCCCAACTGGGCTCCACTACTGATCAACTGAAACGAAACAATACAATGAACAAGATCTTCATCGAGCTCCTCCTTGAGCTCGGATGCGGCACCTGCACAGTTTCATTGGCACCTGCAAACTGGTTTTGGAAGTATCTGTGAGTCACGGGGACTCAGCAATCTCACACCCGCGAGATCAAGACTATTTAAGCTTAAGGGTAGGACAGGGTAGTGAGGTGGAGCTGCAGCAAGTTTACCAGCATATATGGTGGCTAACATACGCAAAAGAGAGCGAGAAGAGAAGCAAAGCACGGTCGAACAACTATGATCAAGAAGTGATCCTGAAACTACTTACGCCAAACATAACTCCAACACCGTGTTCACTTCCCGGACTCACGAGAAGAGACCATCACGGTTACACACGCCGTTGGTGTATTTTAATTGAGATCCACTTCGGTTTTCTACAACCGACATTAACAAATTCCCATCTGCCACATAACCGCAGGCACGGCTTTCGAAAGTTCAAACCCTGCAGGGTGTCCCAACTTAGCCCATGATAAGCTCTCGCGATCAACGAAGGATATTCCTTCTCCCGGAAGACCCGATCAGTCTCGAATCCGGCTACAAGACATTTCGACAGCAATAAAACAAGACCAGCAAAGCCGCCCGGATGTGCCGACAAATCCTGATAGGAGCTGCACATATCTCGGTCTCGTGGCACACCGGATAAGTCAGCCACGAGTAAAACCATCCTCGAGTTGCCCGTGGTGGCCCCGCAGATCGCTCGGTTCGGACCAACACTCAAGGAGCACCGCCCGGGGCTAAAATAAAGATGACCTCGGGCTCAAAACCCAAGGAAAAGGGCATAGGTGAGGCAAATGGTAAAACCAATGTTGGGCCTTGCTGGAAAAGTATTACTCAAAGTGAACTGTCAAGGGGGTCCCATAAATCACCCGACCGCGTTAGGGACGCAAAATCCGGGAACATAATACCGATATGACGGAAACTAGGGCGGCAAGAGTGGAACAAAACACCAGGCATAAGGCCGAGCCTTCCACCCTTTACCAAGTATATAGATGCATTAATTAAATAAGATATATTGTGATATCCCAACAAGTAAACATGTTCCAACAAGGAA